>PVKZ01004432.1:0-83812 GCA_004027375.1 Macroglossus sobrinus
GAATAACCAGACTCAACCTGAGTGCTCTGATATTAGAGGCAGTTTATTAGCCGGCGGCTGTCCTTCCAAAGGAGCAGCCCTGAAACATAAAGATACAAGGGTTTTAAGCCCAAAATCTCATTCTTCATTCTGTCTAAATCACAAAGGTTTAATATTTCTTCTATTCTCTACCTGTCAACCTAAAGGTGGGTTGTGCAAGTGGGGGTACAGAAGCAGAAAGTGTACTGTTAAAATGTTAGGTTCCCATGGGTAACTGTTAGGTTCTCATGGGCAACTGTTAGGTTTCCAGGAGTAATAGTCAAACAATAACTTTTCAAGCAAGCAGGTGTCCAGAAGCGAGACATGGCGATTAGCACGTAGGCTCTTAACCTTAACCCATTACTACATCTTTGTGACCCTTTCAGTAGCACGTCATCACATTCTTAGAAAATAGTTGTTTTATTTCCTTGTGATCTCTGGTTAACCTCTTCCCCATATTCTAGGCTTGCAAAAAGGTAGCATATAACAACATAATAGACATAAACATTATAACATAATAAAAGGAATTTTATTCAAAACTGGTTTATTATTCTAGTATCTTTAAGTACTAATTATTATAGAATATCATAATTAAATTAGTTTGTCCTCTCTGCAATTTAGTTTTTGTAGTACTTATTGGCAAATAAATAATTTTACTTTGAACTATGGATTATACATTGTTGATTGTATAATTATGCATTGTAATACTTTTTCTATCTTCTCCAAAGGATTTTTTTATTGTCCACTTCGCATATGCTTCTAGAATAATATTCACCATGGTTTTGGATGACCTTCCAAATTTAGAAGACATCTATACTTCCTTGTGTTCATCAACAGTGGAAGACCCAGAGATGAATTTTGACTCTGGACTAGAAGATGATGACACAAAAAGTGATAGTATTTTGGAGGATTCTACAATCTTTGTGGCCTTCAAAGGAAATATAGATGATAAAGACTTCAAATGGAAACTGGACACAATATTGGAGAATGTGCCCAATTTGTTACACATGGGTAATTTACTTTAATTATTTTTCCTCCTTGTTGCTCTTTGTGAAGTGTTTGCCATTCTGTGGTTATCTTGAGTTTTACAAAGTAAAACTTTGCTCTACTGGGTTGAAAGACTGATTTTAATTGCAGAATTGGAATTTTAGGATTTTTTTAAAATAGAAATACTGTTGTGTTTCTTTTAAGTATATGAAAGAACTGAACATAATAAACTATTGCTTAACATAGTACTCATTAAATAATCCACTCTAATGGAGGGAGTATTCCTCAAGACCCAAATATATTTATTTTTAACTCTCTTTACCTTCAGTTTCTTTACCTTCAGTTTCTTTACCTTTAAAACAAAGAGGTTAGACTGGATCTTTAAGGCTCCTTAAAGCTTACAAAAGTCTTTTACCCCATGATTCTACTTAAAAGGTACTTGAAACTTGTTCTCTTAAATCTTACTTAGGTCAGAGATTACTAACCAATGCCTGGTAGATCTAGCCTGCCACCATGTGTTATAGCCCACTTTAATTTTTTTACTTGTTTTGTTTTTTGTAATTATTTTTAATGTTTAAATTTCATTGTCAGTGTTTTAAAATGGAGATACTTTACATAAAAATCTAGATTTTAGATGTCTTTTAAAATGGGAAGATCTGATAACACTGAGCTCACTCTCACTCTCAGATGGTGCCAAGTAGCAGCTGCCACAGAAAGCAGGCCCTTACCTCACTGCAGTTTGTTCCTATCTAACCTCTTCACACATTTAGATTAGCTGTCTTGGTCTTGTGGGTGTTTGTTTTTGAACCTTGGTTTAGGTGGTCTCCATCTTTTCTTGTTAGCACAATTATTTGGTCCCTTCAGATACAGTACAGAGCCTTGATTTTATCCTTCTATCAGATCTTGATCTGATCAAATGCTCATTAGCTTTTTTGGATTTTGGTTTTTTTTCTTGAAATTTGATGTCAGGAGAGAAGCTGTCATTGTTTTCAAGGTTTTGTTTTTTTTTTTTTTACTGTGTTGTATAAGACTTCTTTATAGTTACCAATTATTTATAATAGTATTAAAAAATTTTATGTGCTAAAATTGTAGTTATCAACATCATTGTCAAGCATAATCATAGTCACAATATATCATATTATAAGGGCCCAGTGGGTCTGAAATTGTCATTGTTCTTAATTACCCACATTTTTTTTTTTTGGTTTTAAATTGCTAAATTAGTTTATTTATTGCTTTTAAATAATCAAAGCCAGACTTAATGATGTTATCAGATTATATTCTTGGTCCAAAAGTATTTTAAGTCAAACCTCACATATGATGGAAGTTTAAAACACTTTTGAGAAAATACAACTATGTTATAGACAAGGATTTTTCTGTAGTTGTATCACAAGAAAATAATATCATAAGCATATTTGGTGTTTGTCTAGACCATGTATAAGATTCCAGTACTCTTCCAATTTGGAAGAAGCTCAGTAGCATCTGTATTCAGTGGAACCAGGATCCCAGGTTTCCTGCCTTTTGCTGTGTGAATGCATAAGTGTCATGGGAAGGATTTTAACCTGGGAATCAGAGCTGGATTTTAATGCTATCTCTGATGTTACTAGGTAGCCACAGGATTCTGCCCTTCTTTAGCCTTTCTAGGCTTCTATTTTCTCACCCGTCAAATGAAAATAGCGTAATTCTTTTGAAATTTCTATGATTGTGTTATCTCACTGTTCTTAGCAAGTAGTCTCTTTTTCCCACATTAGAATAAGTGAACTCATGTCTGGATAAGTTAACTTTTAACATATAAGAGTATTAGAGCTGAAAGGGACTTTAGGCATTGTGTAGGTACTTTAACCTATCCATGAATAATTCTTATTTTGAGAACAGATATGCCTATATGACCATTTTCTTAATAGTAGAATGTATAACTGAATAGAGGATACAAAAGATTTAATTTAGCTGAGTTTTAACAAAAGGAAAATTATTTTGTCTAGGGTTCTTGAAAAGTTTTTTTATAGGCTAACTGGACCTGGGATTTGCTTTCCATAAATAAAATAGAATTATAAACAACAGTACCTCCTCAATTAGTTAATTTTTATATCTTTTTAAAAATACATGTTCTGAAGTTTGCATTGACTTTTAAGACTTGCTGAAATGTAATGTTTTCATATCCTAACTGAAGCTTAGTTGTCAAATTTGTTGTTTTCCCCTTCAGTTTGGTGTGCTTCGTGGATATTCAACTCTTAAAGTAGGTAAAAATTTAAAAGTTGAAGACATAAAAAAATCAAGGCTTAAGCCCTTCTTAAACTGAATCATTTATAGAACATTGGAAGAAATGTTTGCTCCCTGTCTCTATAATTATCTTCCATAGGGATACTCAGTGAATATATGAGTATTAAAATTTCAAATGTTTCATTTGAAGAGGTAAAATTGCTTAACCTTTTATAAGTAAAAAGCATTATTTTCCTTTTTGGTGCTCTTTTGCTGAA
Organism: Macroglossus sobrinus; assembly: GCA_004027375.1. Lineage (NCBI taxonomy): Eukaryota > Metazoa > Chordata > Mammalia > Chiroptera > Pteropodidae > Macroglossus > Macroglossus sobrinus. The sequence continues at coordinate 3,480 of PVKZ01004432.1, forward strand.
TAAGCTACAGATTTCCTATAATTGGAGTATCTGCCAATTGAATTTTTAACAGAGTATCACTTGAAATTTGAGACTTAAATTTCTCAGCTTCTCAGCTCACATGCATTGAACTGAGTCCAGAAGTAGATATTATTCTATTAACAAACTTGCCTCTCCCTTCCCTTATATTCTTTACTTCATCTTACTGCTTTCCATTTATTCATTGCCTACAGTATATCAGGTCCTGTGCTCAGTTTTTGGCATTTAGCACCCATAGTCTCATGAAGTAGTTTTTCATGGTTTTAGATAAAAGAAAGTGAGTTTCAGAAAGGTTAAATTACTTGTTCATGGCCACCCCAGGTGCTAAATGATAAAGGTGAGATTCGATTTGGAGTCTACCTAACACCAAAGCCTAAGCTTCTCAGCTACTCCAAGCTGGTGCTCTGCAATGTTCTTTTACTTTTTTTTGTTCGTTTCATGGCTTCTAGTGTCTAAAAGATTATCAATATTATTTTCTTTCTTTCATGACCAAGAATCCAGCAAGCTAAAGGTACAGAAGGTGGAGCCCTGGAACAGTGTGCGTGTGACATTCAATATCCCCCGGGAAGCAGCGGAGCGGCTACGGATCCTGGCTCAGAGCAACAATCAGCAGCTTCGGGATCTAGGGATTCTCTCCGTTCAGATTGAAGGTGCCTATCTGGACCCAAATTATAATAACAGTAGAATATAGCATGATTTTCTGTGCTGCTTTGACTTTCTCTCCTGTTAAGTTTCAGAATGCCAAGTAATTTATGTAACCTGTGCTTTATGATACAGCACCTTAGGATAGAGGGGTTGAGGCTCTGGTTGGTTCCTAATGTTTGAGCTCCATTCCGTTCGCTGATTTTTGGCTTGTCAGTCTATCATATTTTGATTTTACTGGCACCCTGACCAGAAACTGATTTGTCTTTTAAAGAATATCTAATTTCAGTTGCTCTTTTGCTCCTCCACCAAATAAGCCTTAATTTTTATCTAACAGATGAAAATATGCTACTGCACACACGGGCGCGCGCGTTTAAAACCCTGATATGACTTTCTGTTGTTCACAGAATAAAGACCAACTTCTTATCATGCTTTGCTTGGTCTGACCTCTACCTTTTTCTTCCAGTCTTATCTTGTACAAACTCTCCTCCTTGTTGTCTGTGTCTTGCCTTCTTTTGCTTCCTTGAATATTCATTTCTTCTTCTTGCAATGGGTCCTTTGCATTGATGTCTTCTCTATATGAAATATTGTCCCCTACCATTTTCCCTTCTCTTAGCTAACACCTACGCAGCCTTTGAGTATCAGCTTAAATCTTTTTGAGGATGTATTTTATGAACTCCATGTCTAAGTCAGAGTCCTTTATTATGTGCACTCACAAAAGTCTGGATATTTTTCCCCCTCAGATTATTTATCTCACACTTTTATTAGAGCAGTTATTTGATTATTGTTTTGTTACCCCATAGACTGCAAGCTCTAGTAGGGCAGAGACCATGTCTTGTTTTTCTCACTGTTATATCTCTGCCTCCCTATAGATGTTAGATTCTTTAGTAACCACACATTGAATGAAAGCAAGGATAATACATATATAACAGCACTACTTTGCTTCAGCACAAGGAAAACAATGATAAATAAAATATGGTTCTTGCTTTTATGAACTCAAAAGGAGCTAATGATCTTGGGGAGGGAGACAAACTTGTGAGAGATGTAAGCACCAATTTTGGGGGAGCACCAAGAAGGTTCTATCTTTGAGTGCTCAGTGTATTAAAACCCTTTCTTCCCCTCCTGTGTTGATGCAAGCAAAGTGACAACCAGCGATTCCAGCCTTCCCTTCCCTTAGGTAGGCCAAGCCATCCTAACCCTGTGCCTGCATGGAAGCTGAATATTCCACAAAATCTCAGCAGTAGAGAGGGTCAAAATTTTGTAGATAGGAGTGAGACACATTTTGTGCAGTTAGGATTGTAAATTGCTTTGCCCCAGAGGGAGCAATAACAATGAACAAAGATTATAAGTAGACTGAGAAATGGGGTAAATTCTGTTATTTGATAAAGAAGGGAGTAGTGACTTAAACAATAACCAGTTTATTTTGGAAAATGTAGTGTTGTCTAAAAAGATTCACAAAAGTAAAATTAATTCACAGCAACCTATAGAATATAGGATGAACTTTTGGGAAGAATGGGAGTCAAACAACTGTTGGATATAATAACACTATGTAGATGGTTTCTACTTTATAAGCACATTTGTTCTTTATATGAAACATAAGCATTTTCTTAAACACCTCAAATGTGTTGCAGTCTTTGTTACTTATTTATCTGAGTTTAAATGCTTTGGAACTTTAAGTGGTAGTATATCAGTTTCTTATCAGACCTATTTCCAAGTTCTTAAATGGGTAAGATGCTGGCTCCCCTTTGTTGTTACAGCCATAAATTAAAACATAAGTACCAACAAGGAGGCAAAATAGATAACATGCTTTAAGAAATTATGACATTCACATATGGCAGTGATTATCACATTACAGAAAAGAGGTTTTTAACTTTTAGGTCACTCATATGTCTCCCAGGCGATCTCATTTTTTCTCTCTGCTCTTCCTGGGAATTCAGGCAAGCAGGAAAGTGGTAGTAGCAGCTGATGCTTTTATGAAACTGATGATGGGTTGATGCTTTTGTAAGTTGTAAGAGGAAGTATTACCATTGTTGTGTCTGCTACAGGGGCGGAGGGACAGGTTACCCCAACAGTCTAGTCTCCTTTGAAGAATACTCATTGTACCCTCTATACCCTCCCTTCTTTTGAGTATTGGCCAAGGAGTTGCAGAGACACCTTTTTCGAGGACATTTTGTGGCTTCTTTGTAAATTCATGGTGATTTGAAGCAGGAATCTGCAAACTTTTTCTGTAAAGGGCTAGAGAATATTTTTTTTTTGCCTTTGTCACAATAACTGCTATTGTAGCACAAAAACAGCAATAGGCAATGTGTAAACGAATGACTATGGCTGTATTTCAGTAACACTTTATTTAAATAAATAGGCATCAGCCTAGATTTGGCCCACAGACTGTAGTGGACCCCTAGTGGGCAAGTTTGAGAGGACCAGTAGTGTTCTCCACATGTGTGATCTTTTTTTTTTTTTTTACAACAGTATATATGCAGATGGCAAATAGGGGAATAATAGCAGTGTAATGTGGAAATTGTGTTGATTCATGTGTTATTGTTCCTGGGCAAGGCGTGCTAGAATAGTAGGAATGGAAGGATAATTATCTATAAGGGAATAAAAAGCCTGTACCTCAGCTGCTACACAGGTGGGAGTCCTTTCAACTTTATTTTAAGAAAATGAAGACTGAGAACTTACACTCAGGCATCTTCCCCAGAAGTGTACCCCCAGCATTGCATGGCTCTCAGCTTGTGACAAGTTACACTTCCTCCTGTATCTGCCTTAATGGCAGCCCCACTGGCTCAGGTCATCACCTCATATGTATTATCTCAGCATCTTTCACCAGGCATTTCTACTCTAGTGTTTTGGGGTGTGTTGCCTCAACTAATTTTTGTTTTTATTAGAGCTCGGTTACAGAACCATGTGGGTTTTGAGTTTGCCACAACATTTTTACATAACACCTACTTTCAGTGTGAGGTTTTACAGAACATGAGGTTTTTCAGGATAGCATTTATCGTATAGAAAAATGCTGATAATCCTAAGGTTATAAGATATCAATTCATCATATATTCAGTAAATAGCTAATGAATGCCTACCATGTACCACTGTTCTATGTATAAAGGATATAATTAGGGTGGCAGTATAATTCATCTAAATTAGGACACTTTTGAAAGTAAAAGAGGGTGCTATTAATAACTCTACTGGGACAACAGATATAAAGGAACTAGGACAGACTTATGGTTACCCTTATATAGTAATGGAGGATGCAGACATGAAAATAAGTGAATGAATAAGTAATTACATGGATGTGCTCTAAAGAAATAAAAAGATATTCTTATAGGGTGGACCTAACCTTGGATAAGAGTTTAGAGGAGGCCATCCTGGCCATGTGACACTTAAGATGACATGAAAATTGAGGTGTTGGTTTATGTGAAGAAAACTGTTCTAGGCAGAGGAGAACAACATGTGCAAAGGCCTTGAGGTAAGAAGCAGATTTGTGTGCCTAAGAAACTAAAAAAATGCCACTAAGGCGGAATCTTTTTTATTTAAAGAGAAAATAGTGTGTGTTGAGGTTAGAAAGGTAGGCAAGAGCCACATCTGGGCTGTCCAGTATTGTAGCCACAAGCCACATGTGGATGTTGAGCACTGGAAATGTAGCTAGTCCAAACTGACATGCACCGTAATTGTAAAATACACACTGGATTTTGAAGTCTTGGCTTCCCCCCAAAAGAATGTAAAGTATCTCATTAATTTTTTATATTAATTATATGTTAAAATAATGATACATTGGATGTATCGGGCTAATAAACAAAATATATTACAATTAATTTACTAGATTCTTTTTACTCTTTTACTGCAGCTTCTAGAAAATTAAAAATTACATATATGTGGCTCGTATTATATTCCTGTTGTATACCCTCTTAAAGAGTTTGGTTTTATTTCTAAAGCAATAGGGAGCAATGGAGTATTTTTTTTTTTAATTAAAATTATTGGTTAATAAAATCAAATGTTTCAAGTGTATAGTTCAGCAGTATGCCATATGTATTACATTGTGCATTCATCACTCAAAGTTACATTTCCTTTCATCACCAAATATTTGACCCGCGGTGAAGTGGTTTTAAGCAGAGAAGTGACATGATCTGATGTCCGTTTCAAGAACAATATTTCTGTTTAGAATATCTTAGCAAATTTAGTATATTCTTTCCCTTCAGTGGAAACCCTCAAGATGTATACTTTTCTCTTTTACTTCTGACACCAATAGACAACTTAGAGCATCTTGTAGCCTGGTGATTAATTACTTATTAGTAGGATGTTTGTTCTCTATGACCAACCTTCCTGCCTTGTTAACCCATTTTCTGTTTGCCCCGAGAATACTTGTTGGCGGCAACTTGCGGCTGTGCGTTTATCTTGAGTTAACTTGCAATTATAGTCCTAACCTTACCCCCAAAGTTTGCCACAAAATATTTCACATTCTTATTTTCGCATCACTCTAATATAACAGTAATCTTTGGAAACAAATGATGTCATTTTATTTATAGCATTCTGTTTTTAGTAGTACTGTTTCCATTTGCAAAATATAGTAATTCTCGATTGCTAAAAATGTCAAATCCCAGAAAATGTAGCATTCTTATGTGTGATGCTAACATTGTTCTCAAACACTTGTTTGCCAGAGATTCATTTGATGAATCTGATTTATGTAAACTTTTCTGTTACATTAGGATTGGAGACAAGTTCTGTTTAGAAATAACTCCAAGAACAGTTTTTATATTTTATTTTCACATTGAAAACCAGTCAGATTTGCTTCACCTCAAAGAGCGTATTTTTGTAAAGTTAACACTCTCAGTGAGCTGCACCTTTTTTTCCTAAATGGGAAATGGGTTAAAACATAAATCTGATGCACATCAGTGACTAAACAGGGGAAACTGTTGTGCCCTCATTAGCTTCCTTATTTATCATCTCACTCTGTAAACCGTGAATCCCTACCTCACAGTAAGGAAGCACTCCAGTGAATGTTGCCTTTCAACTCCTTAGCCACAGGCTAGCTATACTTCGATTTTTCCACAAGGTGGTGCTGTCCTCCACAGTAACAATAGTTAAAATTTTGAATTAAAGGTGAGTAGTATTCAAAACTTATTGCAAAGACCTTTTCCTCGTGAGACCAATTAAGGTTTAAGTTGCCTCTAAGTTTAGGGTCTATTCACGCCTAGTGACATTACCTAACAGGCTATTTTGAGATTCAAACGAGATAAAATTTTGTAAGCCTTAAAAATCCTGTACAAACGTTGATCTAATCATTAGATGTCTTAGAGGTAGATTACTAGCAGCCTATCTACTCTTTTTTTTTTTTTTCAGTTACAGTTGACATACAGTATTATTTAGTTTCAGGTGTACAACATAGTTATTAGACAAAACTTAAAAGCAATCACCCAGTAAGTAAGTCTAGTCCCCATCTGACACCATACATAGTTATTACAGTGTTATTGACTATATTTCCTGTGCTGTACTTTACATCCCTGTGAGTGTTTTTTAACTGGCAATTTATATATCTTAATCTCTTCACCTTATTCACACGTCTCCCTACTCCCCTCCCATCTGACAACCATTGATTTGTTCTCTGTATCTGCGTTTGTTTGTTTTGTTTGTTCCTTTATTTTGCTTTTTAGATTACACAAATAAGTGAAATCATATGGTATTTGCCTTTCTCTGTCTGATTTATTTCACTTACTCATCCGTATTGTTGCAAATGGCAAGATTTCGTTTTTAGTATGACAGTAATATCCACATCTTCTTTATCCTTTTATCCAGCAGTGGACAAAACAATTTCTCGGCTCTTCATTGCATGAATTTATCTGCTGGATATCTGTTTATATTGTAGTTATTGAAAGGGAAATGTTATTTTGCTCACAAATATTACAATGTCCTCATACCATTTTCTTCCCTTCACACACATACACACACTCTTAGGAAGCTGGCTGAAAGTAAATATTGAGTTCCAAGCTACCTGCTGATGCTGTGCATCATTAATGATTGCTCATCTGCTGTGTTGTGAGAATTGGTTATGTTCTCCTCATGCTTCATGTAAGTAAACCTGCTCAGATGAGGTTGAAGAAAGACACACATTGTATTGATTCCACCCTTTTTGTGGTAGTAAAACATAATTCTTCAAAAACACAAAACTATAACTCTTGTTTACCTGTTTTTAAACAAAATTTATATCTTATTCTGCTGATTTCCTTTTTATAACCTGTCATTTTCAGGGGAAGGTGCTATCAACCTGGCTTTGGCTCAGAACCGAAGCCAAGATGTGAGAATGAATGGACCCATGGGAGCCGGAAATTCAGTTAGGATGGAGACAGGATTCCCCATGGCAAGTGGTCCAGGTGAGATCTCCCACTCCATTATGTGACATTTTACTAGGAGTTTTTGTTTTGTCTTTATTTGCTAATGTATTATCATTTGGGTCCTGTGAGATAGGCAGGGATTCCTGGCACATCTCTGTTTACTGCTTCAAGAGATAGAGACATGACTCACTCTTAGGAGGCCAGAGTCACAGAACAGGAAGCATATCGTCTTTACAATCTTTTGGGCTCATTTCTTAAGTTATTGTTGCATGACAGAGCCTATGCTATGTGTTGGAAATAGAAATGAATAAAGTATTTTCTACATTCAGGATGTTTATAGCATAATAGAGAAGATAGCTTTTATAACTCTTGCTTTCTCTAAGGCTGTGAATCTATGAGCTAAAAGTTCTTGTGTGCTTATGTAGAATCTGTACAAGTATGTGGGGAAATACATGTTTTTGTATATTTAGAACTTGAGTTATAAATTACTTGCTACCTGTTCTAGTAATCCCAAAATTTCTCCTTTAGAGGTTTAATTCAACATTCTGAGAATCACAGAATTTGGGGATTGATTTGGCTCTCTCATTTAAATTTGAGAAAGCTGTGGAGCTCACAGAAAGGAAGCAGAGTCAAGTAGCCGTGGGCTAATATTACAGATCTAACTCCTAGTTTGGTGCTCTTTTCACTACATCAGTGGCTTTTAGACTTTTTCTGCTGCAGGACCTTTTATCGAAATAAACCAGAAAAGCACAGCTGCTGTGGTTGAAGCAAAGTAAGCGCCTGAAACTATACCAAATTATTCACCTCCCCACCTACCACAGTAGTAGCTCTTGAAGAAATGCAGCAGAATGGAAAAGCTCAATTTATAAAGCCATTGTTCTGAATGAGTAACTGAAGACTTGGCCATATAAAATTGGAACTAGCTTTTTATACTGTCACTACCGTTTAGTGAAAGAATGAATAGCCCTAGAATGAGACTCAGGAAATCTGGGTCTGCTTTCAATTTTTGGCCGGATGGCTTAATATTTACTAGCCTTAGTTATCTGTAAACATATTTGATTATGTCCTAGAAACAATGCTCTAGATCCCTTTCAGCCTTAAAAATTTAAAACTTCATTAAGCCAATATCAGCATACTTATTGCAAGCTCTCCTAGGACCTGGCAAATAACAGACATTTACTAAGCATCTCTCGGAAGTGAGTGTAAATTATAGGAAAATGCGAAGTTTATTGTCAGCATAGGAAATTTAGAAACTTTAGGTTGAAATTAGGTTAGACTGGTATTTAATGAAGTCCACTATTATGATGATATATATAATGCAAAGTTTTAGAAATAATCAATTAGTAATAGTCTGTAGTCACAGAAACACTTTAATTCCTAAGTACCTTTCTTTACTGCCAAGCATACTGTAGAAATGTTTTTCTCTGTTGTCCATGAGGACAGTGGATGCTAACAAATTTAATGTCACATTAAACAAAACAGAGAATATTTTCTAGGAAAAGAGACCTTAACTACCCTCTAAAACAATAATAAATGACTTTGGAATTATGTATCTAGAACATCTTAGATTGAAAAGTTTTCTTAGCACTGCTTTCTTCTCTTAGCATTGGCAATAGAAAGTTGACTGATAAGCAAAGTCTTTTGTAATTAAAACCAAATCCATAGCCTTTTTTTTTTTTCCTCCCGTAGCCTTTTAGAATCCCAGTATTAGTGAGGATACCATAGTAGTCATTTAGTTATGGTTTCTCAATCTCATTACTATTGATGCATTGGAATAATTCTTTTCTGTGGGGAGCTTACCTATGCATTGAGGGATGTTTCACACAACATTCCTGATCTCAGCCTTCTAGATGCCAGTAGTACCATCACTCTTTTCCCTCAGTTGTACCAACAAAAATTGTCTCTAGACATTGTCAGATGTCCCCTCAAAATTGTGAACCATAGATCTAGTCCAAATGCCCACCTAGCGCTGGAATGTATTTCATAGTATCACTACTGAGCATGTAGTTGGCATGTGCTTGAATATTTCTGAGGATAGAAGAAAGCTGATTGTTGACTAAGAAGACCTGTTTCTTTCTATCTCCTAAGAGCTTTCTTATTATTGTCTAATTATCATGTTTGAAAAATGGCATGGAGTTCCTCAGAAACAAATCTGTTATCAGCTCATAAACCTTTGTCTAACTGCCCTTCAACTACAGAACACCTAAAAATGCTGGCTAAAAACAACATGTAATGTACAGCTGAGCTTGTAAGAAAGTAAAAGATATCTCCTGGACAAGAAAGAAGTAAAAAAAAACATTTAGACAGCAATAAACAAATGAGGAGGTTCTGTAGGGGCCAAGGGATTTGAATTTTAATGGCCAGGAAGGGATAAATTTTGAAGCTTTGCCTTGGGTCTGCATAAAGAAGGAAGTTAGAATTCAGAATCCCTCATGAAGCCAAAATTTTCAGTGAAAGATAGATTAGAAAATTTTTATCCTCTGTCACAGGGAGACAAATGCAAAATTTGTGTCTCTTGGCCTGGGCTTCTAGTTGGGTGGGGCAGAAGGTGGGGATGGTGGTTGTGAATTGTCTTCTCTAACCTCATGCATGTTGGACATTTAATATATTATTGAAATGATTCAGAAAAGCCAAACTAAGTCATTAAGTGGTTCTAGGCTGGTAATAATTGTTGAAGTTCTGGAGGGGCACATCCTCAACCCAAGCTACTGAAGACTTCTCATAGTTAAACCTACTATAAATGAGCTTATATTGTAAATGTATGAAATTTAGGATTAGGTTCCCTCCTTCCAGAATTCTAGATAATAGAAATATCAAGGGGTTTAAAATTACGAAAATCCAAAAAAATGAACAAGACACATAAAGAGAATGGGGGGAGGATAAAACTTATAGAAATTTAAAGCTTACTGAAGTGAATAACTTACCCAGAAAATTAGACATAGCTGAATTAGGAAGTAAACTTGAAGAAATTACCCGGAATGTAGTAGAGGAAAAATAAAGAGATGGAAATATGAAAAAGGTCAAGAGACATAGAGGATAAAATGAGAAGGATTAACATAAGTCTGAAAAGAGTTCCAAAGAAGATAAAGAAATTGAGGAGAGACAATAGCCAAAGACAGAATGGCTGAAATATTTTCAGAAATGATAAAAGAAATGAGTCTTCAGATTCAGAAGCCCAATAATCCTGAGCACTGTAAATAAAAATAAAACCACATCTGGACACAAAATTGTAAAGCTATAGAACATGAAAAATAAAGAGAATATTAAAAGCAATTCAAAATAAAAGACCAATTATTTACAAAGGAAAGACCTTCAGACCCACAGCTGATCTCTCAACATTTGAAGCCAGAAAACATTAGAAAAATATTTTCAAAGTGATGAAAATATTGACAGCCTAGAATTTCAAGAGTAATATGAAATAAAGACCTTTTCAAAAAGACTAAGAGAACTTACCATTAACAGACCCTTGCTAATTGAACTGCTCAAGGATATACTTCAGGAAGAAGAAAATTGAACCTAAGATGGAAGAAATAAGAGCTAAGAAGGAATGGTGAGCTAAATAATTGGTAAAAATGGGTAAATATCTCTAAATAAGCATGACTTACTTAGTATAATGATGATTATATATTATTTTTAGACTTTAAGTCTGATGTTGACATTTTAAAGCTGTCACTAAAATAACAAATAGAATGTATAATTTCTAGTAGTGGAGGGTAGAAAGAAAGGGCATGGTAGAAAAACAATAAAATTTGGTAAAAATAAGAAAACAGCATTAAAAAAAAAAACAGGAAAAATAGGAAAGCAGCACAGAAGGATAAAAAGCAATTGTATTACAAAATTATAAACCAAAATATGCCAGTAATTAACAATAAAGGCAAATGGATTATGAACACTGATAAAAAGAGTTATTAATCAGATTCAGTAACAAAAGCAGATTTAGTTATGTGTTCTTACAGGAAATATATAAAATATAAGAATTCAGTTCGTAGTTAAAAGCATAGGTAAAAGATAATCTAAGGGACTATTAACCAAGAAAAAGAGACATAACTATTTTTATCAGATAAAATAGACTTTAAGATAAAAAGCTTTACAGAGGATAAATAGGGCCACTGCGTAATGTAAAAAGAAACAGAAATTAAACTTTATGTTTGTAATAACCTAGCCTCAAAGTATGTGAGGCACAGTAGACAAAATTACGTAGTTAGGAAGTCTTAGGGAAATTTTAACACCTCTTAGTAATCGATGGATTGAGCTCATAAAAAAAATTAGTAAGGATAAAGAAAGCTTGACTAACATAATTAAAATAGTTTTATATAATGGATATACAGTTGACCCTTGAACAACACAGGGATTAAGGACACTGACCATCCATGCAGTCAAAACTATATAATTTTTTTATTCTTCTAGAACTTAACTGCAAATAGTCTACTACTGACTAGAGCCTTACTAGTAACATAAACAGTCGGTTAACACACATTTTGTATGTTGTATGTATTCTATACTGTATTCTTACAATAAAGTAAGCTAAAGAAAAATGTTAAGAAAAACATAAGAGAAAATACATTTACAGTACTTAATATTTATTGAAAAAAAGTTTGTAAGTGTACCCATGCAGTTCAAAATCATGTTGTTCAAGAGTCAATGGTATATAGAAACCACGTGCTAATAATTCAAGGATTATTAATCTTTTTATGCTTAAATGGAACATTTATATAAACTGATTATATTATTCCAAAAGAAAGTTTCAGTAAATGCCAAATATTGATATTACACAGATCATGTTCTCTGACTGAGAATTCAAGTCAATGACCAAAAAAAAACCCTAAAATATTTTATATTCTTAGAGATTAAAAAATATATTCTAAATACCCAGTGATTTTTTTAAAAAAATCAATTATGATGGGCAGAAAATATTTAGAATAGAATAATGAGACTAGCACATATTAAAATTTGTGAGATGTGGCCAATACAACATTTGAAAGAAACTTTAAGCCCTCAGATACTTTTATTAGAGAAGAACATCAACTGAAAATTAATAAGCCAAGTGTCTGACTTAAGAATTAAGAGAACAGACTTAAAAGACTTAAGGGAAAAAGAAAAGCAGAGTAATAATTTAGGAGAAAGGAAATAATAAAGATTAAGAGCAGAGATAAGTCTGGATTTAAAAGCAAATAGAATGGAGCAGCAAAACGAAAAGATGTTTCTTTGAACAGACAACTAAAATGGATGAAGCTGATAAGACAAGAAAAAAAGAGGCACAGGCAATGTAAAGAATGAAAAAAAGTATATACTTTAAAAGATTGTATTTGATAGTATGAATTATAGCTCAGTTTTTTAAAATGGAAGGTGTCCCATGAATAATTTTATGCTAGTTTTAAAGCATTAGCAAATTAATAATTTTCTTGAAAATATAATTTAAAACTTACTTAGATAGAAAACTTGAAAAATGCAATAATTAATTTAATTGAAATAATTAAACATCTGCTCCCTATGAATAAATTAGTATAATCCACAGGCCCAGATGGTTCTACAAGTTAGTTTTATCAAGTATTAAGAGCAGATACACATATTCTTCCAGAGCATAGAAAGAGGAAAAGATTCTTTCTAACTTATTTTGAAGTTACTTTAAGCTTGATACCAAATTTAAAGGGGGGATAGAAAGAGGATAATTTAGGCTGTTTTCATCTATGTTATGAACATAGATGCTAAAATTCTAAAAAGTCTAACAGTATCAGAAATTAGAAAGATTTGGAGCCAGAGGAGTTCTCAAACTGCTAGTTGGAGTGTAAATCTATATAACTACTTTAGAGAGCAGTTTACCAATATCTAGTAAAGTTGAAGATGCTTATACTTTAAAACCCAAAAATTATAATAATGTAGTCTAAAGACAGTCTCACATGTCAACAAAAATACATGACACTGCAAAATTTTAAGAATAAAAAGTTAGGGCAGAGTGGGGCAGGAGGACCTACTATTCATCAACAGGAGAATGGATGTATGGATGCCATAAAATGGAGCACTTATTTAGCAGTCAAGATGGATTAATCTCAAAAAATAATATTAAGTGAAAAAGAAAATTAAAGAATACAGGTAGTATGGTGCCACTTATATAAAGGTTAAAAGCATACAGAAAACTCACTGTAGCTTACTCACATAGGAAGAAAAGATAGATAAAACATGGGTGGAACTGTCAACCCCAATTGTAAGATAAGAGGGAGGGAACAGAATGAGATTGGGAAGGAGTAGGGGCCTTCTGGTGTATATACATATGTATCTGAAGGAAGTAAGGCAAAATGCTTAGATATATACAAGGTAGAGGATGGTATAGAACTTTTCCATACTTTTTTGTATTCTTGAAATATTTAATTAAAAACAAACATTGTGCCAGTTCAAGAACTCTATTCTAGGGATTCTTTTTTTCTTTAGGATTAATAAGAATGAACAGCCCTGCCACTGTTATGATACCGCCGGGTGGAAACGTGTCATCTTCCATGATAGCACCAGGCCCCAATTCAGAGTTGCAGCCCAGGACTCCTCGTCCCGCTTCTCAGTCAGGTAACGAACTCCAGTCTTTTAGGATCAGAGAAGCTAGAACTCACAGCACAGATTATTACAAAATTCAGCTGTCTCTGATGCAGTTCCTAACTGTTCAACTTAAATGCTGTGTTCTTTACAAAATCTGCCCCAATTTCAAGTTGTCATTTCCTTCTCAGAATTTCTCATTATTCTCTTATCAGTTATACCCCAGCATTTCTAAAAGTGAATTCTTTGGTCTACTTAGTCCTGTAAGATACAGCATGACAGAAAATTCTAAACAGTGAATTAAATTTGGTAAATGCATCACTCTTTACCTTGGGGATTCAGAATTAACACATTGGAGACACAAAGTCTTACAGGGAAGAAACATGTCTAAGATTATTAGGTCCAGTATTTCCCAAACCTAATTGACTATGTTTTGTTTTGTTCTCTTACAACACTTATGAACACAGTTCCTCAGAATATACTTTGAAAATACCACTCTCTATATTCTGAGTTTGGCTCTTATATCCACTTTCGAATCATGAGCTCTTTTTAGATAAGATTTACCTATCATCTTGGTACGCTTTGCATACGAAGAAGATGCTCCCATACATTTTGTTGAATGGTACTAGCAGATTTTACTCTATATTTGCAGATTTGCCAAGACTACTGCTCTAGGATATAGGGTGCAGTAAGTTAATTATTACCTTGTTGACTGTCTTTAAACAGATGCAATGGATCCACTCCTCTCTGGGCTCCATATACAGCAACAAAGTCATCCCTCAGGATCTTTAGCTACCCCACACCACCCAATGCAGCCTGTCCCTGTGAACAGACAAATGAACCCAGCTAATTTCCCCCAGCTGCAGCAACATCAACAACAACAGCAGCAGCAACAGCAACAGCAACAGCAACAGCAACAACAGTTGCAGGCAAGACCCCCACAGCAACATCAACAACAGCCCCAGGGAATTCGACCCCAGTTTACTGCCCCAACTCAGGTGCCTGTTCCTCCAGGCTGGAACCAGCTGCCTTCCGGAGCCCTTCAGCCTCCTCCAGCCCAGGGTTCTCTGGGCACAATGACTGCAAATCAGGGGTGGAAGAAGGCTCCTTTGCCTGGCCCAATGCAACAGCAACTCCAGGCAAGACCATCCTTAGCCACGGTACAGACACCTTCCCACCCTCCCCCTCCATATCCCTTTGGCAGCCAGCAAGCCTCACAGGCCCATACAAACTTTCCTCAGATGAGCAACCCAGGCCAGTTCACAGCTCCTCAGATGAAGAGCTTGCAGGGAGGGCCCTCCAGGGTTCCAACACCCCTGCAGCAGCCCCACCTCACCAACAAGTCTCCTGCCTCCTCACCTTCCTCCTTCCAGCAGGGATCCCCTGCATCCTCCCCAACGGTTAACCAAACTCAGCAGCAGATGGGACCAAGGCCACCTCAAAATAACCCACTTCCCCAGGGATTTCAGCAGCCCGTCAGCTCTCCAGGTCGGAATCCTATGGTTCAACAGGGAAACGGGCCACCTAACTTCATGGTGATGCAGCAGCAACCACCAAACCAGGGGCCACAGAGTTTACATCCAGGCCTAGGAGGTGAGGAACACTGAAGCTATCTGTGTTGCTAACTTTACTGGAGATAGATCTTAATAGAACTTTAATTTTTAGAGTTAATGGAGGGAGTGAAATAAGGGTGTAATTATTTGGTTTTGTGGATATATAGCAGTGATATAAATTAGTTAATTTGATATATTACTAACTTGCTACATTATACAGTATCTTACTGTTTACATTTAAACTAGCCCTCTGGATAAAGATGCAGGTAATATTGAATATAGAGATGCTCATTTTGTTTTTCAAATTACTTTTGCTTGATCTTGTACTAGTGAACTAGAATGTCCAGAAGAAACATGCATTTTATTAACAATTTAAACTATTCAGCTGTTGAACCAATTAAGATTATGCAATAGAGCGAAAATGAAAAGATAAGTACAGGGTCTTATTGGGGAAAAGGCCCTTCTAGTTTTCAATTTTGATAATCTTAGTAAAATAGCATGATATTTGTTAAATTTCATTGAAGTATTAAAGGGGAATTAGTTCAGAAATTATTGACTTTTATAGTTTATAATGCCAATGCCTGCTCCTTAGAGAGGGAGTTCCACCAGTTATACCTAAAGGAGATTTATTTATTTATTTTGTAAGGTGCCTCTTGTATGAAGAAAAAGCAATGGAGCTTAATGTGTGAGAGGTAAAACGATTACAGTAAAACTTATCCATCTCCATGTTTATTATTTATTCTTATTAATCATTGATCTAGTGCACATGAATGTGCTCGGAGCTTTTCAGTAAGGTATAGAGAGTGTCAGTAATGCTGTCATCTGATAAACATACCCCCCACCAAAATGACACCCATTACCTACCCAGAAAAAACCCTTGCATCTTTAGTGCAACATAGCAAAGGCATGTTCCCATGGTTTCTGGTGAAATTAAGTTGCTCATCAGTCTTTTCACTCTCTTATAATTAATTTTACTGACATGTAGGCTCTAATATTTGAAACCTAAGAAGTTTTTAGAAAATGCAAGAATGTTTTAGCTCCAAACTTCACTGTTCTGGGCATCTAGTCCTGGATCAGTGGAAGCTGGGTATTCCTCCTACAAATGTGATTACTGATTTGATTACAAATGGAAGCATGCAAATGGGGACGTGTCGCTGCTAAAGAAAGGACAAATGCTTATTTGTCTATGAAGTGTTTTTCAGGACATCGAAAATTTGGTCCTTAAAAAAAATAAATGGACTAATACAAAAAAATTTAAGTGAGCTTTAGGTCTTGATGCTTTCATAGAGCAGATGATGTGCTCACCTAGGTGATCTGGCCACATCAGGGCCTGTTATAAACAATGAGTTGGTTCTGAAAGTAAACCTTCCTGTAAAAGGAAGTTAATACTTCAGTGAGATTTCATTAGAACATGGTTTTTGGTACCATAGCTCTCAGAATTGCAGCAAACCTTATGAGGGGAAGGCGAAATGATAAATTTTGTATAGCCTCACTTTGAAACTCCTATGAATTGTTTTTAATCTTGTCTCTTCTAAGGAGACAAGCACAATATTGGGGAGAAATTTTCTGCAAAGGAGATTGTCAGTCATTTCCCTCAATGGAGGAAGAAAACACCTATCTGTACTTAATATCAGGACCCAGCTTTTTGTTTTATAGTATTTCTTATCAGTTAGTTTGAATATGAGATAATTTAATATATTCCATTGGTACCTGTGTTAAAGTATGTAAAGTTTTGGGGTCCGCTCTATTACACAGAAAAGTGAACTCTAAACCTTGCTGTGACGTGGCCTCAGATCACATTTAGGGAGCAGATTGCCATCTTTTCCTTGGCATGTTCTAAGTGTAAATTTTTTAGTATTTCTTTTTCATTTTGACAATGCTCATGTAAGAGATTGTGTTGATTTTTTTAACCATCTTTCCCAACCTTATTATTAAAGATCCTACCAGTGTGACAGAGAGCTAAGCCAGTGGAGACTTCATGCAGCTCATCCTTCCTTATTCATTCCACATCTAAGCAAGAGTATAAATTTGCTAGGTAACTGCCTTACTCATTGTTTTCTATTAAGGAATGCCTAAACGCCTCCCACCTGGCTTCTCAGCAGGACAGGCCAATCCGAACTTTATGCAAGGTCAGGTGCCTTCGACCACAACAACCACCCCTGGGAATACGGGAGCTCCTCAGCTGCAAGCAAATCAAAATATCCAGCATGCAGGTTTGTTATTATGATTTATTCAGCAAGCATTTAATGAGTATTATACAGTAGATACTATGATAAGGAACAAGGTTTAACTTAAATCGTGGTCCAACCCTTTAATTTCAAACCCATAACATAAATATGAATTCTTTTTTCAAAGCAACAACTGATATATCAAAAGTAAATAAAATGTCTCAGGAACTTGAAAATATCTAACGAAAGGAAATGAAACTTGAGTTAGAGCAGGGGTCAGCAAATTTTTTTTTCTGAAAAGACCCAGATGGTAAATATTTTAGGCTTTGCAGCTACTTAACTCTGTGGTCAGTAGTGCAAAGTAGCAGAGAAAGTACATCAATGAATGAGCATAGAAGTATTGCAAACACTGTTTATTTACAAACCGCCAGTGGGCCTGATTTGGCCCATGGACTATAGTTTGCCTACTGACCACAGTTAGTAAAAGGACAGAAGATGTTTGTGGCACAGGAAACTATAGGAAAGGCATGGAAGCACATGGCTTTTTGGACAACTTCAACTTTAAAAATCTCTGTATAGTACATGTTAGCTTTGTTTATGCTGAGTGTCTGAATTCTTGTTTACACTGTGTTTGAAGGCTAGACTTCATTCAATACAGATTTAATGCCAACAGAGTGTTGTATGTAAGAAATTTTGGAGGAAAGGTAGGGCAGAGCAGAGTGGCTAAAAAGTATTTTATAAGAAATATTGTATAAGTCCAGACTTTATGTTTGCGATTGCTTAGGTACCATATAACTGCTACTCTGACCCTTTCTCATTCAAGCAGTTTAGGACTGACGTAGCCCAAATATTTTCTGAACTGTCATCCCCACTTGGAGTTAATTTAGTTATATGGTTCCAGCTTTAATTATAAATCACTAAGGAATGAGAAAAGTCCAAACTTATTTTTTTTTTAAATAGTTCAAACTACCTCTTAAAGGGTAAGAGAGGTAGGGCAAATTGCTTGACTTTTCTTATCTGCTGGTGCAAAACTGCATTCCTGAGCTATGTGAATTTGTTTTAAAACAGTGATCAGATCATTTGTAATTTGTCCACCCGAGCACAACTGTCTTGTATTGTTATATGGTGCTTTCCACATGCACATGTTGTTTTGATATCCCCATTTATCCCATCTAAGATATCTCTACTCTTTCTTGTCATTTTCTGTTCTCTCACCCTATTTTATTTCTCTTGTTAGCCTTTACTTCTTTGTGTAAAAATACTTGCCTGTTTGTTATTGTCTCTTGCCAACTAGACTCCAGGGAGTGAAGGATTTTGTCTACCTTGTTTATTGATATTACCTCAGCACCAAAAATACCTGTACACATAGGTACTCATAAATAATTGTTGATTGAATGAGTATACATTGGCATATTCAGTGTACATAGTGTATTCTATGGTCATGGAATTCAAGTTAAGAGATTATAAGACTGGTTTAGAAAATCTTGAGTTTCCTGAAACTCAAGGAAAGCCCTGGGTAGCGTGAACAAGGGCCAGTTTGTCCCCTCCCTCCCTGGCTGGAGCATGGACTGGCCTCATAATTTTGTTGTAGCTGCTACTTTCTAGTTCCCATTTAAAAGTGAAAAATAAAAGGGAAATAAAATAAGCTAGAAAGTCATTTAGTAAAAAGGGAGAGATAATGCAAGTAGCTAGTTATAGGAAAAATCTCAAAGACCCAAAATAAGTAAATGCTATATAGCAAGCCAGGCAGTGTCCTTTGTCTAAATTAGAAATAACTGAGAAGAATGGAATGTGTCCCATGGAGTCCACCAGTGACTGCCACAGGGGAGGGTTACTGAAGCTTTAACATCCTTTGGTAACTATCTTCTGTCTGCAGCTTCTGGCTGATGTGTTAGTTAACTCCTACCAGAAGCTCAGCTTTCAGATCAGGATTAAATAATTTTTACCACACTAGGTTAGAGGAGACCCATCCTTAGGAAATATTAGGTATTCTTTTCTTTAAAGTGCAGCATCCAGATATCACACATATAACCTTTGAGAGTCATTATTAGTTTTCCAAGAAATGTTTTTAAATGTCTTCTCAGCATTATTGAGATTTTCCTAACAGGATACATCACATTCTTTATTTCCTTGACTCATCTAAAGCAGAGCTTACTTATCTCACTAGCCTACAGCACTTTATTTAATCTGAAAGTAAGTAAACTTTATTGGTCTTTGAAATGTTAAGTTACCAAACAGGGGTAAAGATACAGGTTTTCCTTCTCTGTTGTATAGTTGAGAATGTAACAGTCATTCCACAGTCAGATCTCCATACTTTAGAAAACCCACAGCAAGTATGTCAAACACAGCATATTTGTTTATGTTGGTCAGTGGATATGTGGATGATGGGTATTTATCTAATTAAGGTAATTTGGGTATCTTAATATTAACAAGATGATGGTATTTATTTCTGAAACTGTGCTTTTTTTTTTTTTTTTTTAAGGTGGTCAAGGAGCTGGTCCTCCTCAAAACCAGATGCAGGTGTCCCACGGGCCACCAAATATGATGCAGACCAGCCTCATGGGAATTCATGGCAACATGAACAGCCAGCAGGCTGGTAGTTCTGGGGTTCCTCAGGTGAACCTGGGCAACATGCAAGGCCAGCCCCAGCAGGGCCCACCATCTCAGCTGATGAGCATGCACCAGCAGATCGTGCCCTCCCAGGGCCAGATGGTCCAGCAACAAGGAAGCTTGAACCCTCAGAATCCTATGATCCTTTCAAGAGCCCCGCTTATGCCACAGGGCCAAATGATGGTGAACCCTCAGAGCCAAAATCTTGGACCCTCGCCCCAAAGGATGACCCCACCCAAGCAGATGCTTCCCCAGCAGGGCCCACAAATGATGGCACCCCATAACCAGATGATGGGGCCTCAGGGGCAAGTTTTGCTCCAGCAGAACCCAATGATAGAGCAGATCATGACCAATCAGATGCAGGGGAATAAGCAACAATTTAATACTCAGAACCAATCCAATGTCATGCCGGGACCAGCACAGATAATGAGGGGACCAACTCCAAACATGCAAGGAAACATGGTGCAGTTTACGGGACAGATGTCAGGACAAATGCTGCCCCAGCAAGGGCCTGTGAATAATAGTCCTTCTCAGGTTATGGGGATTCAGGGGCAGGTCTTGCGGCCACCAGGGCCCAGCCCACACATTTCCCAGCAGCATGGTGATCCTGCTACTACAGCAAATAATGATGTCAGCTTGTCTCAAATGATGCCTGATGTTAGCATGCAACAAACCAACATGGTCCCTCCCCACGTGCAAGCCATGCAGGGAAACAGTGCCTCAGGAAACCACTTCTCAGGCCATGGGATGCCTTTCAATGCACCTTTCAGTGGAGCATCTAATGGAAGTCAGATGTCTTGTGGTCAGAATCCAGGTTTCCCAGTCAATAAGGATGTCACGCTAACAAGCCCATTGTTGGTCAACTTATTGCAGAGTGACATCTCTGCAGGCCATTTTGGGGTAAACAATAAGCAAAATAATGCCAACGCAAATAAACCGAAGAAGAAGAAACCTCCTCGGAAGAAGAAAAATAGTCAGCAAGATCTAAAGTAGGTTATGATAAGTTTTGCTCAAATCTTATTTCTATAGGGACAATTTTTTTTGATGGAAAATTTTAAACATATAAAATTAGAGTATAATGAAGTCCTGCTTCAACAATTGTCAACTCAAAGCCTATTTTTGCCTTCATTTGTATTCTCATTACCCTCTTGATTTTTTTAAAAACAAATTCACTTTAACTGTTTCAGCATGTACCTCTGAAAGATAAGGACAATTTTAAGACCACACAGTACCATTAGCACACCTAGAAAAACCAATACTTCTTCATATTCATTTATCCATACAATGTTCAGATTTCCCTGATTATCTCAAATTACTATTTTTTAAAAATGATTGGTTCAAGTAAGGATCTAAACAAGACTCATAAATTACAATTGACTGATATTCATCTCTAATCTCAGGGAAGTTGTGGAACTCAGAGCCTGAAAAGTTACACTACAGCTTCTCAAAACACTTAAGGCTTAATATGGCTGTTGGGGAACCAGAGAGGCCAAATATGTTTTAGAAATGAAAACTGCTTATGGAAACTCCCTGCTGTTTCTTAAATAGAAATTTTTTTTGTACAGGTGCCTTTCCTTTAAAGGCTCTTTATCATCCCCAGAAGCTTAAAACCTCACACTAAGGTGATTGTACCTTATAAATCAGTTACCTTTTTGGTAAAAGTTCTTCAGGTGAGTTCTTATGCAAGATCACAGCAGGAAGAGCAATTAACATATTTCATTTTTGAAGCTGAGTGTTAAGATAAATCATGTTTCTGGCTTTGGTAAAATGTTTCCAGAAAGAATATTGGTCTAACTGAATTTTCTGCCTTTAATTATATAACTGGAATTCAGAGAATAAGTTGACTAATGAATGAAAAACAGGTTAGTTGAAACAAATTGCTAGGACTATAGAAAAGAATAGGAGAACTTTAGTTAAAAAATTAAATGTTCAAAACAAGACCATTCACCTTTCTCCCAGCCGCCTCACAGTATTTCTGTGGTTGTACCCTACTGTTATTGTATCATACTCATTCGCTGCTTCTAAGTAAAAAATTGTATATTAACTACCTATATTTTTCTGAATTGAGATTTAATAAGCCCTTTAATTATCTAACTTTTCCAATGGCTCTTTTTAAGTTGTATTCTTTACTGCTATCAATCTGTGGGAATAACATTTTTTGTGGTGCTGTTTTTTCTCGGTAGTGTAGGAGTAAAATTGCAAGTTTATTCAGTTGCTATTAGTATGCCTATTTCCTGTCTTCATCAGCCTGGAAGGAGATTGCTTACTTGTGGCTACAGACTGTGAAAAGGGCCTTATACAGCGTTGCTCCTAGGAAAGGGAGACAGTAGGTTTAATAGGAAGAGCACCTACTCTCAGCTCTTCTGCTGTCTCACTGGAACTTTTGACCTGTCTCTTATACCTCTCTGGACCTTTGTTTTCTCATCCATAATGTGAGATGTCTGGACCAGATACCTGAGTTTTTTTAGCGGTACAATTCTTTGAAAGTAAAGAATGCTATAGAATCCTTGCCTGTAATTTGAAGTGAGAAGTGATATAAGAAACAAATTGATACAGACATCTGGGTCTGCTAAGAACCTGCTTCAGGTTCTAAATTTCCATGTGGTATGGCTTTTAGAATGAATTAAAGGTGAGACTTTTGAAACTACACAGAATTCTGCGAGATAAAATATATCTAAGAGTGGGTGGCCAAGATCAAGGCAAAGGGAACCTAAAGGTAGGAAAGAAAGGTGCAGCTTAGGAGTAAGATTACAAACAAAATGAGGGATGTGATGATTCTGGTTCTTTGGGAATGTGGGTATTAATAGATAATGTTTTCTTCATTTCTTCCCCACTAAAAATTCTAAACTACATCTGGGTAAAAATGAAAGCATCCCAAAGCCAATGGGGATGTCTGCAGATAACTCATTCTGAAGCAAATTAATTAGCTTAGTTCTGGTATTCTCTATCTTTCTTTTTTCTTACTACCATTTTTGCCAGCCAACCTACGATTTCTTGCCAGGTGTTATGAGTTGTTGGAGCCATCACTGCAATAGTCACAAAAAAAAACAATATGGACTATCTGTTTGAATTTGATACCTACACCAGGAACGGTACTTTATAATATCGATAGCCCAAGCTATAATCAAGTCTTAAAACATCTAAAAGATGGATGATTATGTGAAAGTTATTATATCAGGAATTTATAGAAAGCACTGAGTAAATAGCCATGCTATTAGATTAAGTAGATTTTTAAATTTAATAAAATTGCCAGATTATGTTTATGCCAAATATTGAATATTTTATCAGACTGGAGAGAGGTAAGTAATAGTAAGGACAATAATGCAAACAGATTTTAGTTCTTCAGACATAGGGTAGGGGTTAAGCTAGTTTCATATAGTTTTGTATAAATTGGACAGCTTACTCTCAAATGTGTAATTTATTTTTTAGCGCCCCAGATACTCGCCCAACTGGTCTGGAGGAGACCGATCAGCAGCCATTGCCTGGTGAACAAGGGATTAACTTGGACAACTCGGGCCCTAAACTTCCAGAATTTTCAAACCGACCACCAGGTGATAAAATGTTAAAGATTATATACTTGTCATCATTTATATAGCATTACAAGGCTTCTCTTCAAGTAAACAATAGTATATTATTTTGTTTCCTAACTAGGCCAGCTTAGTGATTTAATGTGTCTAGTATTTGGAAACTTTGCCTTGATAGTAAGTAAAAATTTCAAATATAACTTCTGAAGGTATATATAGTCTGCTCAAATTAGTCTTTGTCATTTTAAGTCCTAAGATCAGAATGAAATGTCAATTACCTCTTTATTCTTGTCAGTATCAAGGTTCTAGTTGGTATCAAAGTGGAATAAGGTTAAGTGGAAAGGTATTTTTATTCTAATCCTGCTTGCCTATCTTTCCTGCAGCCTTTTCTACTGGGGCTTTCTCAGAGCAGAGAACTACCAGGTTTTAAAATAAGATTTTTTTAAATAAGCATTTTATTATGAATCTTTAAACATAAAAAATATGTAAAAGAGTAATAAAAGAGACATTTGTGTACCTACCACCTAACTTACTAATAAACAGGACCAATGTTGTTGAAGCCCCCTGGGTTGTACCCCTCTCTGATTATAAAATAATATTACCCTCTAAATGTTAAAAATTATGTTGAAAAGGTGAAAGCTTCCCAAATTCATTCATTCCAACCTAGGTATTATAGAACTAAGGCCAGCTGCCACAATATACCTAGTTACTCTTGGCCTGAACAGTGATTTGTAACCTTACTCCCCTGTGATATTGTTGAAGACACAGAAGCCTGTCACATTTAGGCCACTCTCCCTTGTGTGAACAAAGGATTATGCTTTGTTTCTTTCACCTTCTTTTTGGCGTATAAATGAGAGTGGTGGTGTTTTAGGGCTAAACTTTAATCTACCTTTAATTTATGTATTTTAAAAGTGAATCCCCCCCAAAAAAAAAAAATAAGCCCATCATGATGTTAGTTGTTTGTGTTATTTATTACAAATTGTTTGGGCACATCATACTTCCCATCAGTGAGTTGCAGCAACATAGCTGAGGCTAGGAGGTCACTAGTCTTTGGCAGATACGTCAGGAAGGCATTATGAACAGGAAGGTACCTTCTTCTCCTAGACACATCTGAATTCTCTTATGAATTTCATGGGTCTTCACACACATTATTGCTTCCTTTCTACAGTTTGCAAACAGGGAGCCTACAGGCTGAATTTGGCCTATAATGTGTTTTAATTGTCATACAGTATCCTAAACCAAAGGAAAACCTGAATTTAAATGCCTTTAGAGCATTTGCTCAGTAGTTGGGCTCTGTCCATAGGATTATTACTTTCTTATACCAGCCCACTTCTTTACTACCAGTCTGGTGCCTAAAGGCATATGAGTTTGCATCTTCTTTTATTAATAAATTTTGTTTTGGGTTATGTTACATACACAATGTGTGTCCTGGCATTTCTTCTCCACCATTCTGTCACAGCAGCTTCAATCTGTCTTGTCATTAGTGCCCTTTGGACTGCTGCCTCCAGCTTCTGGAACTTTATAGCAGCCCTGCCCTTAACTGCTAATTTTGAGAGGCTGCTGTATTGCCTGTGCTACTTTCTTTGGTATTTACTGTACTGTCTTGTGGCCTGATTTTAAAAATAAAAGGCATTTGTGTCATAGCCCTTACATCAGGGGACTTCTACAGAAATTACAATTTTCTACATGGGAACCTGAATTAAATCTATGGAAATGCCATATGTTATTGCCTTTGTAAAATATAAAGAAGTTACGTGGGCTCAAACAAAAAAGAAATTTTATAAAATCTTAAAAACTGGATTCTACACATTGCATTCAGTGATGCCATGGAAATCTTTGGCCAGAAGACATTAATTCACTCTTGAGCACAGGGTCTGACCCTGTGGATGAGCAGCATTTGGTAGCTGCTCTGTGAAATCTCGAGCCAGCATTTCTTCCAACTGCCAAGAGCCAACTGTTCTTATTCCTGCACCTTCTTAAAACTTTCCTAATATATTTTTATGCAACAATGGAATAAATCTAATTCGTGTTGAAAATGTATCCCAGCTTACCACTGAACCAACTTAATTCTTGGTTATTGATTGTTTCATCCTTTCTGCTGATTGTGTAAGGTTTTTGGTTCTAAATGCCATGCCAAGTAAAATCTTCTCAAAAGAATATTTGAGATGTTGCCTTCCGCAAATTTATAAGGCATTGTCTCTCAGAGTTCTTTTCTCAAAACTATTTCTTTTTCCTGAGGGCCATGCTTCTGGCTTACTTATTCTCTGATTGTGGATTCACAGAAAATATTGCTTCAAACAGTTTTACATGTAAGAAAGTAAATGAAAATTAATATCCATTTAAAAAAAACTTTAGTTTCCTCATTTTATTTTCAGTGTCTATATCAGCTTCTATTAGCTCCTGTTGTTTGTTAAACTGATTTATGTCAGAATTCAGTTGAGTTTTCCCAAAGGATTAAGCCTGAGGGATGCAGCATGGTATGTGGAGCCAGTGGATTAGAGTAATTTTAAATCCCTGTTTTTAAAGGAATTGAATAGTTAAATTTTATATTTTACTTCTGTTGAAAAAATAAAAAGGCTGTCTTTGATGTTGGCGTTTTCACCAAAACCAAATCTTAAAAAATTAATCTGTGTTATCAGAGAAAGTGAATCCTAAATGCTTTACTTCATTTACAAGTACAATGAGATATTTATGCCTGCATGAGACCCAATGCTGAGTGGTTAGCTCCTTGCTTTGCTGTTGATGGAGTTTTTCTTGTTTCATCTGAATGTTCGTCTGGTATAGACTTGGCCACTTGCAGTGCATAGCACAGAATATCTGGTATCAGAGTCTTACTACAGTAATGCCTCATTCAGACCCTGAAGACTGAGGAGCTCCAGGTTCGTGATGCTTTGCTTTTTGCTTCCTTAAGCAGTGTGCCCTTCACTTATGTCAAATATTAAGGGCTGCCCCTGCCCCCCGGGAGTGGGCTTGCCTGAGCTGTTTGTACACAGTCTGTGCCACCTAACTGAGTATTGCTTGGCTATACTCTAAAGGTGTAGCAAAGCTTTTCTTGCAAAAGAATCTAACTTCCCTGATTTTGGGGACTTGTTTTAGGTTATCCTTCTCAACCAGTTGAACAGAGGCCACTTCAGCAGATGCCTCCTCAGCTCATGCAGCATGTGGCACCCCCACCACAACCACCACAGCAGCAGCCACAGCCACAACTGCCACCGCCACAGCAGCAGCAGCCACCACCTCCCAGTCAGCCACAGTCTCAGCAGCAGCAACAGCAGCAGCAGCAGCAGCAGCAGCAGCAGCAGCAGCAGCAGCAACAGCAACAGCAACAACAAATGATGATGATGCTCATGATGCAGCAGGACCCAAAATCAGTTAGGCTTCCAGTCTCCCAAAATGTCCATCCTCCAAGAGGTCCCCTGAACCCAGATTCCCAGAGAATGCCCATGCAACAGAATGGCAGTATGCCTGTCATGGTCAGTTTACAAGGACCTGCCTCTGTGCCACCATCACCTGATAAACAAAGAATGCCAATGCCTGTGAATACTCCTTTGGGAAGCAATTCGAGGAAAATAGTGTACCAGGAAAACCCACAGAATCCTTCCAGCTCACCACTGGGAGAGATGTCCTCACTCCCTGAAGCAAGTAGCAGTGAAGTACCATCTATCACAGGAGGCCCAAATAACATGCCTTCACATTTAGTAGTTTCCCAGAATCAGTTAATGATGACGGGGCCCAAGCCTGGACCATCACCCCTTTCGGCAGCTCAAGGTGCAGCTCCCCAGCAACCCCCTATAAATTCCCTGCCCAGCTCTCATGGCCATCACTTTCCCAATGTGGCTGCTCCAACCCAAACATCAAGGCCTAAAACGCCAAACAGAGCCAGTCCCAGACCCTATTATCCTCAGACACCCAACAACCGCCCTCCCAGCACAGAACCTTCAGAAATTAGTCTATCACCAGAAAGACTCAATGCCTCCATAGCAGGACTCTTTCCCCCACAGATTAATATTCCTTTACCTCCTAGGCCAAATTTAAACAGAGGCTTTGATCAACAGGGCCTAAATCCAACAACTTTGAAGGCCATTGGGCAAGCACCTTCAAATCTTACCATGAATAATCCTTCCAATTTTGCTACCCCACAAACTCACAAATTAGATTCTGTGGTGATGAATTCTGGAAAGCAGTCTAATTCTGGAGCAACAAAACGGGCAAGTCCAAGCAACAGTCGCAGGTCTAGTCCTGGGTCCAGCAGGAAAACTACCCCAAGTCCTGGGAGACAAAATTCAAAAGCCCCTAAACTTACTCTGGCCTCTCAAACAAACGCAGCCCTGTTGCAGAACGTGGAGTTGTCAAGAAATGTGTTGGTCAGTCCCACTCCTTTGGCCAATCCCCCTGTACCTGGGAGCTTTCCTAACAACAGCGGGCTGAATCCTCAGAATCATGCCATGCCCGTGGCTGCTGTGGGGGGCATTCTTGAAGATAACAAGGAGAGCTTGAATGTGCCTCAGGACAGTGATTGCCAGAATTCCCAGGGTAGGAAGGAGCAGGTAAATGTTGAGCTAAAAGCAGTACCTGCCCAAGAAGTTAAAATGGTTGTCTCAGAAGATCAATCCAAAAAGGATGGGCAATCTTCGGATCCTAACAAACTTCCCAATGTCGAAGAGAACAAAAATTTGGTGTCTCCTGCTATGAGGGAAGTACCAACATCATTAAGTCAACTTCTTGATAACTCTGGAGCTCCTAATGTGACCATTAAACCCCCTGGGCTTACAGATGTGGAAGTAACACCTCCAGTAGTTTCTGGGGAGGACCTGAAAAAAGCATCTGTCATTCCCACACTGCAGGATCCGACTTCTTCTAAAGAACCCTCTAATTCCCTAAATTTACCTCACAGTAATGAACCATGTTCAACCCTTATACATCCAGAATTGAGTGAGGTCAGTTCTAATGTTGCAGCAAGCATCCCTCCAGTAATCTCAAGACCTGTCAGCTCTTCCTCCATTTCCACTCCCTTGCCCCCAAATCAGATAACTGTTTTTGTAACTTCCAATCCCATCACAACTTCAGCTAACACATCAGCAGCTCTGCCAACTCACCTGCAATCTGCATTAATGTCAACAGTTGTCACAATGCCCAATGTGGGTAATAAGGTTATGGTTTCTGAGGGACAATCAGCTGCTCAGTCTAATGCCCGGCCTCAGTTCATTACACCTGTCTTTATCAATTCATCATCAATAATACAGGTTATGAAAGGATCGCAGCCAAGCACAATTCCTGCAGCTCCACTGACAACTAACTCTGGCTTGATGCCTCCCTCTGTTGCAGTCGTTGGCCCTTTACACATACCTCAGAACATAAAATTTTCTTCTGCCCCTGTACCACCTAATGTCCCTTCTAGTAGTCCCACTCCAAACATACAGACAGGTCGACCCTTGGTCCTTAACTCACGAGCCACCCCTGTTCAGCTTCCTTCCCCACCTTGTACAACTTCTCCAGTTATCCCTCCTCACACCCCTGTCCAGCAAGTGAAAGAATTAAATTCAGATGAGGCTAGTCCTCAGATGAGCACCTCAGCAGATCAGAGCACTCTACCCTCTTCACAGTCAACTACTATGGTTTCTCCCCTTTTGACCAATAGTCCAGGCCCCTCTGTCAACCGGCGAAGCCCAGTTTCATCTAGTAAGGGCAAAGGAAAAGTGGACAAAATCGGCCAGATTTTGCTGACCAAGGCATGTAAGAAAGTTACAGGCTCTCTTGAGAAAGGGGAAGAGCAATATGGTGCAGATGGAGAGACTGAAGGCCACGGGCTAGAGACCACAGTTCCAGGGCTCGTGGGAACAGAGCAGTTACCCACAGAACTGGACAATAAAACCCCAACACCCCCAGCACCCACTCTGCTAAAAATGACCTCTAGCCCTGTGGGCTCAGGCTCCGCCTCAGCAGGACCCAACTTACCTGGCAGTACTCTCCCTACCAGTGTACGCTCAATTGTAACCACCCTGGTACCCTCTGAGCTCATCTCCGCGGCGCCAACCACTAAAAATCATGTTGGTATAGCATCTGATCCACTTGCGGGTGGCCTAGTGGAGGAGAAGGTGGGATCCCATCCAGAGCTTCTACCCAGCATAGGTATGTACTTGGGCCTGGCATCATCTCCTCCTATCTGTTTTTTGATGACCTATCCCACAAGAGAAAGCATGACTCCTTTTCTACTTGGAGGAGGAAAGGTGGGCTAAATGTCAATAGTGGTGTTCCACTTACTGGAAGTACATTGGGAAATACACTTTTTTAAATCCCCTGTTAAGTTTACATTGAACAACCTGATCCTGAAATAATGATATACCTTTCATTTATGTAGTTTTTCATTTGACAAGGAAGCCTTTTTACATACCTTATCTTATGTTATCTTTATAACAAACCATGTTAGGTAGACCTAACTTCATTCAGTGGGTGAGTAGATTGAAGCTTGGAGAAGTTCAGTATTTGCTCAGCGTATATTCTATGAACCTCCAGTTGACATTGTCCCTTAAATGTGAACAGCAGCTTCTATGGGTTCTCCTTGCCATAATAAAGACTTGGCTCTCAGCAGTTTCAGAGCAGGCTTCTCATAGCTCCTTCCTCACTGTACTCTATCTCACGGACAATTGCAGCATGACTGGCTTCTCCAGAGGAGAGCTTTCCAGAAAATCAGCTTTCATGATAATAGACAGGAGAGGAGCAAATTGATTGAGGGAGATAGGCTTGGGCTGGTATCACAGCACCAGCATTTATTTGCTGTGTGGGATTAGCCAAGTTACGTGGCTACTCTAAACTTCGGTTTCCTCCTTTGTAATATGGGGATAATAATAGTTGTAAAAATTCAATGAGAGAATGCATATAACATACTTAGCACAAGACTGGAATGTGGTAATCTGATAAAAAGTAAAAAAATTATTACCAGATTTTTTAATGCAATCTTTTTGTAAATTAGCCCATTTCATGCACACATATCTAGTTCAGATTATTTCCTGTGTACTGTTAAGGTGGCCTAATGATGGACACATAGGTATCCTTACATCTCCCCTCCATTCATTGCTTCACGTTCTTTCCCCCACATGTTCCTCTTTCCGTGAGGCGTAAGTGCAGAAACTCTTACTAGAGTAGATTAGTCATACACTACCAAAGATAGGAAGGACCTTTACTGTGTCCTAGACCAGCTAATAGTACCTGTCTTGTTTATGCAACTAAAATGCTTCAAGTCCTACCTGAGTGGTAAGCACCCAGTAGGAGGAGGGCAGAAAGAACACAGGCTTCAAGATAAGATCCAAGTTCAAATTCTAGCTCCACTGATTACCAATTGCTTTTGGATAAATTTCTTAACCTCGTGTAAGCCATGTACTTCACCTGTAAAGTGGAGATTGTAATTCCTACCTCTCAGAATTTGTGCAGAAAATTTAGTTAAAGAGCTCAGCACAAAGTGGCCAGCATAGTGCCTCACACAGAGCTCTGGAAAGGTTTAATTTCCCTTCCTTTTGCCTCTTCATTCAATGCTAGAGATACAGGGAGGAGTTCACTGCCTTTGCAAGAGACAGAGCTTACGGAGGGCTGGGTGCTATAGGTTTCTTGTTCTGGTTCTATTGATATAGGTGAGCCGTAAGAAATAAAAAGCAGCCTGGTATGACTTAATTAAATGTATTCTCTGCTATTAAGTGTTTCCATTCTATTTATTTTCAGGGAACTTTTCCCTCAGGTACCAAGAGAATAATGATGGAGTGATTAGAAAATGTTTTTATTTGGATCATATATATTTCTAGAGAAATAAGTGAGCCTTGGGGACATGAACCAGCAGTTGGAAAAACATCTCAGTTTTAGTTAAGATTATTTCTATCCTTTTTCAAGGGGCTTCTCTGCTTTAACCTGAAACTGTGAAACTAATACTGGAGTTAAAAGTGGGAGTCAAGGAAATGCATTATTGACTCTTTACTAAGTAGGGAGAGAGGTCTATAAAATTCACAATTTCCACCAGAAGGTTAAACTTCTTATTGCAGAATTTAGGATGTTAGACTAAAGTGTCAAGATGAGAGGTCATACTCTTGAATGACTGTGGCATATCTATGCCCTTAACCTTTATGATCCAGGCAATTTCCATTTTAGTGTATATTGTATTTTCTGTTCCATTTCTCTTCAAGGGCCTAAGTCCTCTCTTCTTCAAACATTATAGTTCTCTCTTTAATTTCCCTTCAGATTTCTTAACCTAGAATTGATCTCCCATACTTTGGACTCCTGTAGCACTTTATGAATGTCCTTCATATGACAT
This sequence comes from Macroglossus sobrinus, assembly GCA_004027375.1. Lineage (NCBI taxonomy): Eukaryota > Metazoa > Chordata > Mammalia > Chiroptera > Pteropodidae > Macroglossus > Macroglossus sobrinus. Next base: position 35,136 of record PVKZ01004432.1, read on the forward strand.
TACAGTGCAGTCCAGCATACCTACCATGTGTGTATCTTATTTTCAATACTAGATTGAGTTCCCAATGGGCAGGAAAGATATAATTTGGTGTGTAAGGATGCTCAGCACAGTGCCTTTCTCTATTAAGTTTTTAGTACCTGTTAGAAAAGTAAATGACATATCAAATTGATTTGTTAAGTATGAATTGAATACCCGCTTTATGCTCATTCTTGCCAGATGCTGTAGAAAAATACAAACTAAATTATGATTGATTTCAAGTCTCAATCTGGGTAGTCTTTAGAGGAATGAGACAGAATTTTATAAATGATAAGATGAATGGTGTAATAATTTCTCTGAAGTGGTTTGGCTTGCCTACCGAGGTATATTTTGGGTTTTTTTAGAGACTGGACAGAACTTGACCCCAAGAAGCAAAAATTATGAGCTGTTCTCATGCTTACCACCTTCCTTGATCTTTGTACACACCAAAAGGAAAAACAAATACCTCTACTGGTAGTCTTTATTACTGAGTGTTATAGTAGTTAATTTTTTAAGTAAATTTTGAAATGTACTTTCAAAGCCACTTTAAGTACTGCCCTCTAAGTATGTATATTTCAGCAGTTACTTAGCCTTTGATTTGGTCAGTGCTTTGTTTTATTTAGAAAATAAAAGGTGTGTATTTTTTTTCTTGCCTTAGCCCCTTCACAGAGTTTAGTTCCAAAGGAAACTCCAGCTACAGCGCTGCAGGGCTCTGTTACCAGACCAGGTAAGGTACACTTTGGAGAAACTCTTGGATTAGAATGGGTTACATGTGAAGGAAGTGTGGCTATACTCAGTGAGCTAAGAAATGGCTGAAACTTTCTTTTCTTTTTGCTTCGGAGCAGATTTCGGTTGAGTGGCAGAGCTTGTGCGGTACTATTTGAAGTTATTTTCCTCCTGACCAGCTTGCTTGCTTATGCATTCCTGGTGTCAGCCAGGGAACTCAAGAAGGACATCTTAGTGCCCATGGTCTGTCTGCCATACAGCCATGGATGGCTTCCATTGCAAAGCTTGCCCTATTCCATAACCCTGGCACCAATAGCAGGCAGCTAGCTGACTGACTGGCATATGGTAACTCACTGAGGTAGCAAGTGTTACTGCACTAAGATAGTAGTTGCATTATTATGACAGGAGTGGAGGCTTGTTCTGAGAACAGTGAGGTAGCCATTCCTCCAAGGAGATAAGAGTCATTTCATCTATCTCTGGATAGCATTAAGTTTCTTCCTATGACCAAGATTTTGTAAATAGCATTAGGGGTGGTGGTTCTGGAAGGTGGAGTCCATGGTAATCTGACAAATAACTGCTGTGGGATGCTGGGTCTCAGCTCTGAACACGTGAGGATTGATCTACTGCCTTTGTAGATGAGTGCCGAAGCAGATAAATATCATAGAATTATTACAGTTCATTGTCACTATAGGTCATTGGAGGGGTACAAAAAAATGAAGTATGATTGCTTTCCACAAGGATGTTAGAGTCTCATTTACAGTACAGTTTACACACTTGACAAAATTTTCGGCAAAAAACAACAGCACAGTCAGTTTAATATTGTGAGGCTAAGCCAGTAAAGTAAGGTATAACTTGTGATTAAACCTTCCTCAGAGAGCTATTCCTATATGATGAAAAGGACTTTCTACTGCACACTCTTCGGGTAAAATCAGGCCTCTGAAAAGAATAGACAAGCAAAAAATGATTTCAGCCACCCAGATTCTTAGCACCAACTGCCCACATATCTGGCATTGGTAGGAATGGAGCAAATTATTCAAAGAAGAGTTTAGATAATAAAATTTATTTTTGAAGAGAAAAAGAGCAACTTAAAGGGAAAAGGAATTCCATTTCCCGTTCCATTTCTTTACTAAAGAAAATGGGCTTTACCATATCGTATGTCCTCCTCAGAGTAATTGGCCAAAGAATCTTGTTCCTTTTAAAAGTTTGATTTAATTGACTCTTCTTAAAATACCCCCAAAACCACTGATTCCCTTCACCAAACAACTTTGATCTTGACTTTCGGGAATGAACTGTGATACTGTTAAAAAGTCTCAAAAGCACTGAATTTTATTCCAAAAGGGCAAGATTTTTTTTTTTTTATAATCACCCTCTTTTGACTTGAGCCATTTTTCATATTTGAGCACACGTTACCTGAGTTTCTTTGCTGCAGCAAAGCCTGCAAGGCAGCACAAACTCCATGTGTTGGTATCTATTTCTTTGTAAGGGGTTTCCATGTAATATGGGTTAGAAATGGGGAGCTAAATAGCAGATGAGAAGCAAGGATTCTCTTCTGCCATCATTCTGCATTAAAGGCAGAACAGTTCAGCCTCCTTTCATGAAGGCTAATCAACATGAGCATCATAGCAATAGTGATAATAGCTTATATTGAGTTATTACTAAGTGCCATGTGCACTAGATTTTTATATGTTTATTTCATTTAATCTTTTTAACTTTGAAGTGGGCTTTAAAGGAAGTTGTTAGATGAGGCATTGAGTACAGAGAGGCCAACTAATTTGCTCAAGGTCACATGGCTAATAAGTAATAAGGTCAAAATTTTAAGGCAGGGACTCTGGCTTCATTTCCTTCAAAGAGATTGCCATATAATCAGTAGAGTATATTACACATGTACACTGAGTCTGAGATGCTGAATTCTCTAAAAGCAGGGACAAGTACAGGTATGGGGCTGTGGAAGACCAGAGGCAGGAGATATCACTGCTGTCTGGTGTTTCAGGGAAGACTTTTAGAAAAGATGGAACTACCTAAAAGCACATAGTTGAGGAAGAAGATATTTTTCTGCTGGTACAAGGTAAACCCATAGAATACTTTTTAAAGCAAACCCTGCTAGACAAATTACTGAGCTTTTCCTTTTTTTAGAAGGCATTGCTGGAAGGTTGAGGAAGAGAGGAGCATAATGGGGTCTGTAGGCAATATCTCAAAGCAAAGCAGTCTGCCCTCTAAAACTCAGTGTGGAAGTCCTTTGGAGGAAAATGCATTCTTAATTGATGTTTAAGACATATTGGAAGATTACTGTCTTTTTTAAAAAAAATGTGTCAAGAGGGTGGGAGATATTTTAAGAATGAAAACAATCTCTTCTACATGAAAGGAAGAGGCTTATTTTACTAACCTAGTTATAGCTCGGTGAAATATGAACCAGGCAGTATGAATTTAGTTCTGTTGCTCCAAACAGGATTATTTCATAGTGTGGAGTAGAAATAAAAATAGACCAAGTAAGTGTCTTATGCCCAGACAACTGAGTTGTGTTTGTGCCAGCTCTGTCTCTGTACCATGTAGGGTGAGGACCCTGCTGGATACAGAGAGATGTTAGCCAAAATAGGGTATTCAGAATTCTCTTAGACACCTCACTTCTCCCTGTGGACATGTACAATAGACACTTCCACACCTCATTTCTGTCTTCTGTATTTTTTACAGAACTCGAGGCAAATGCTGCCATAGTCTCTGGACAAAGGTAAGATGATCATTTCTGCAGACTTAGTATGAATATAGCATAAGCCTCTTTGAAGGGTATCCGATTTCTCAGCCTTTAAACCTCTCCTCACCTTGGCCTTTTCCTTCACTCTTTGCACCGGTCTGTTTTCCCTGCTAAAGTAGGAAGCTGTCACAAGTCCGAAACACTTAGAGATGACATTTTTCTTAATAAAACTTAGTGGCTAAGTTGCTACTTTTCATGATGGTTTGAAAACTAAATAAGATAAAAGGTTCAGCACTTAGCATAGTTAGTAAATAGTAAATGTTCAAGATATAGAAGCTATTACTATCATACTCATTAATAGTCCTTGAAATGCTTTTTGAAGTACAGCTGTTTGATCCTCAAGGTAGGATAGAGAGAAAGCCAGGTGGAATCTGACCCCAAAACTCATGCTTTTTCTGTTATACTATGCTACCCCACATAACCTAACAAAATGAAATACAACTATGGCTTCAGCCTCATTATCCCCACAGAAGGGAGTTTTATTGTTTTCCAAAAGTCATTCCTTTTTTAGTGTAGAAATGCGTTAGATAAAGAATTTCTAATATTTGTATATCAACTTTGAAAAACACATTCACAATCATTTTCGCATTTAATCCTCATATCAGCCCTATGAAGTGATAATAACAGGCAGCATTTATTTGAGTGCTATTCTATACCATGCAGTAGGCTTCAGGCTTCCTAGGTGTATTATCTCATTTACTTTTCACAGTGTCTATTAGGAAAGTAAATTCTGTCATAAAATAAGGAACCTAAAGCTCAGAGAGTTTAACTAAAAGCCCAAGGCCACCAACTTAGTAAATGGTGAAGCTGAGGTTCAAACCCAGGCCTTCTGACTCCAGAGCCCTTATGCTTTAGTAATGTATTGCATCAGACAAGATGGGGATTTATAAATCAAAAATCTGAAGCTTAGAGAGAATTAAATATCATGGCCAGTAAATGCACACTAAGTCTTGACTCCTGTTCTTCTAACTCCAAATTCATTGCTATTTCAGCTACAGTACTCTCTGCCTGTCTAGTTTTATTTGGATTGGACTAATAATTGAATTCATTTGCATTTCTCAAGCATACACCACACATATGGCTAGAGAAAGAAAAGAAGGTTATCAAACCAAAAAACACCCTATGGGGTGTTTGTTTCTAGAGCTACCTGAACATTGAGCATATAAACACCAGGACAGTATTGTTGTGGCTTTATTTATTTATTTTTTTATTTTATTTCTGCCAGGAGAAAGAGGTACCTCTGTTAGGAATCTTCCTCCTAAGAGGCTTTGACCATTTTCTGGGCTCACAGCCAGAAAGCCATCCTCACCACCTCTAAAAGGATGTGTAAATCCCTGATTTGTAATTCCACCTCTGCTCCAGCTTCACCTCTCCTTGACCTGCCTTGGCTTGTGGGGCAGTTGTTTCATATAAAGCTAGGCTAGTGAACAGGGTAGGCACATTAGTAACCAGGGGGCCACTAACAAAGGGTCCTCTGGCAGGAGTGAGCAGTGGAGGGGTGGGGATAGTTGATAGTCAGGCCATAGTTCATGCCCTTAAGGAGCTCACAATCCTAGTGGAAGGCATAAGACATTAAAGTAAAACATGGTGTATAGTCTGATGGGTTCTGTAAAATGCCAGATACAGACTGAAAACACAGAAGCGACAACTTCCAGGAAGAAGCTTCTCTTTGACCAGTTTGTTTTGTTGTATTACTTTTGTTTCAGTTTTGTGCCTTACCAGCAAATTTAACTAGCTTCTTTTTTTTTTCTTGATAATTTTAACATGAATTTTTTTATTCCATGAAATTAGGTAAAAGTTTATTAAATAAAACTTTAAATTCAGGTCAGAAAATTACAAAGAAAAAAATTACCAGTAAACCAGTGTTCCTACGACTCAGTAATATTCAGTGTGTATATTTGAGTTCATCTTCTAGTTCTTTTCACAGAGTATGTGTACAGATAGAATGTTTTATATGTAAACACTATAACTAATATATTGTTATATCCAGTGTATAGTGTTTACACATAAATACTATACATTGTATGCACATGTATCTCTCACCCATTCATTCATGCATGGTTACATATATGCTCAATACATATTATAACGAAAATGGGATTATACAATTCATAATGTTGGTAACATGATATCATGAACAGTATTTGTCATTAAATAATGTTTACGACATGTTTTTCATGACTGCATACTATGTGCAATAATTTAGTTAACAAATCTATTGTTAAACATTTAGATCTTCTCTTTTCATTAGTGTGAATAAAATGCTTTGACATCTTTGTATGTAATTAGAGCTCTGTAAAAAGATCTATTTCCTTAGGCACCTAGAAATGGAATTGCTGAGCCAGAGGATTACACCAGTGTTTTTCAGCCTCAGCATTATTGCAGTTTAGAGCAGATAATTCTTTGGGCAGGGGAGCTGTCTTATGCATTATAAGATGTTCAGTGGCATCCCTGGTAGATGCCATTAAAAGATGGCTAGTAGCATCTCCCCCGCAACTTGAGTCATGACAATAAAAAATGTCTCCAGACATTGCTAAATGTTCCCTAGGAGAAAAAACCATCCCCTGTTGAGAACCAGTGAGATACACAGTTTACACTTCCTCAGGATTTTTGCCTCTGTACCCTCAGTAATACTGAGTAATACTGGATATTACCAATTTAAACTCTTTGCATACTAAAAAAGGCAATTAATTAGAGGCAATTAATATACTCATCAGTGAATTATGAATATATTCCCATGTATATTCTTCTGTAATGTGACTTGTAATAAGCCATTATCTGACTACACCAGGTTCATAGTAAATGCCAGTATATGTTAGTAATTTCCTGGATTTTAGGTACTATGAATTTTTGAAGGGGAATATTATTATCTTAGGAAATTGGGTGAGGAAGTTGGGGGATTTTCATGTGAAATTCTTAAAGTCTTTTTCCTATCTTTCCACAATTCCACCAGCATTATGCTTTAGTATTTTATTTTTATTAATGTAACAAGTTTGACTCATTTTTAAATTGTCAGTAATATAGAAAGTAATTGTGTTCATCGTCCCAGGTTGGAATGACTAATTAGTTCTCCTGCCTTATGAATGAAACTCTATCTGAAGAACCCATTTTTTTGTGACTTAATTTCCTTACCTCCTTGGAAACTTTGCGCTTCTCTCTGTTAGCAATGAGCCCAAAGAGATCATTGAAAAGTCCAAAACCCCAAGCCGGAGAAACTCCCGAACTGAAGAGCCAACTGTGGCTTCTGAAAGTGTGGAAAACGGACATCGGAAGCGATCCTCTCGGCCTGCTTCAGCTTCCAGCTCTTCTAAAGGTTAGCAGTGGGATATGGGTGCTATTTGTAGGTCAACTAGAAGAATAGGGTTCTTACCGCAGTAATAGAGGACTTCATCTTTTATTTTTGCTTCTGTTCCTTAAGTTTGTCAAGTTGCTTAGACTTCTACTGCCTGTTTGGTCCTTCCTTTATTTGTTAGTTCATTTAACTATGTGTTTTCTGTGAGTGTACACTAGATCAGCAAGCACTGTTGGATAAAAGAACACAACAGGGCAGATTGATTCATTATTATCACTTCAGATAGGTCCTCAATAATGTGGCCCAGCCATCTTTCTATGTTTCTGTAGTTAACTCTCTTTTCCCACTCTCTACTGTTTTTAAACCTCTGGTCCCTACTTTATCCCCTCTCTCTCAGCAGAGACTCTTACCTCTTCACCAAGAAAATAGAACTCCTTCAACTCTCACTATGAAGACATAAACTTATCAGTGTCCGCCTTTGCTCCTACTGTAATAGAGCAACTAGCCCTCCTCAAGTCTAAGGCCAGTTCCTCCACTTGTGCCTTTGATCCTATCATCTCTGACCTTCTCAGGAACCTCACACTACCAGTTTTTTCTTCTCTACTGACTGTTGCCCTTGGCTTCTATGACCCAGAGCTCTCAGTAGTTTTCTGTCCACTTCTCTGGACTGATCCTTCTCAATCTGTGTACTCAGACATGAGATGTTGGTCTTCCTTAAATTTCAATTCTGAGTTGCCTTTTTTCTTCAAATTATATCTGATCTCATTCATGCCCCCCTTCTTTAGTTATAACCTTTCACAGATGACTCATGAATATATATTTTTATTACAGACCTCTAGAGATCTTAAACAACTATATGTACATTCTCAAACTCAAAATGTCTGAAAACGGACTTGTGATTTTTCACCTGCAATGTTAGGTCCTCTTCCATTGCTTCCATCTCAGTGGATGGCACCACCATCTGTCCATTAGGCAAGTCCTCCTTGGCACCTCTCTACCTCACCCTCCCATCCATCACAAAAAGCTGACAATTTTATCTTAAGTGGGCCAAATTCAACTTTTCCCTATCTTCACTACTGTCCTAGCTTAAAACCCTTCAGTGATTTACCATTAAAATTAAAATTAAAGTCTAAAAGTGTCAACGTGGACCACAAGTTTCTGTGTGGTCTGAGCCCTGTCAGCCTCTCAGCCTCATCTGACTTCCCTCAGCAACTCAGACATACCATCCTCATCCCTCTCATCACTAGCCTGTGTATATATTACACCTATTGTAGGGAGTATTCTTTCTCCTTCCTTCCTTTCTCCTCATTAACATCCTTCTCTTCCTCTTTATCTTAGTCCAGTTATCACTGCTGTGAGGAATCATAACACCATGTTCTCATAACACCACAGTTGTAACTTTTATGTCTATTTATGTGATAGGTAATTAATTTTTATACTTTCTTAGGGTAGAAGAAATCTAGTTTTGCTCACCACTGTATCTGTGGTGCCTAATATGGGCCTAATACAAAGAGGTACACAATCAGTAATTATTAGAGTAATGATAATCTATCAAATATACATTAAGTACTTACTACATGCCAGGCTCTGGCAATATAGTGAAAAGTCAAAGTATCTCTCTTCATCATACTAATTACAGTTGGCCCTACACAGGTGTAAACTGTAGGTGCATTATATGGATTTTTTCATACAGTTGGCTCTCTGTATCCCAGGGTTTTCACCTTTGCAGATTCAACCAACTGCAGAATGAAATTTCAACCTATAAATGGGAATCTGCAGATGCAGAGGTCCAATATAAGTTATATGATTTTTGACTGCACAGGGTTGGCACCCCTAACTCCTACATTGTTCAAGGGTCTGCTGTATATGCCAGCCAGAAAGACATACTCTTAATACAGTGTGCTAAATGTTAAATGCTGTAATAGCAAAATTACATGGTACTCTAGGAGTACATAATGGGATGCTTTGCTCCTCTGCCAAATCAAATTTTTCTGGAGAAAATGATGTTTCAGCTGAGACCTGAAAAATGAGGAGGCATTATCCAGGCTATGAGGGTTGAATGGAGTAGCCTAGGCAAAAGGTACAGCATGTGCAAAGGCCCCAATTGGAGAGAGGGCATGATACTTCATCCTCTCCAGAAATGTACTGAGCTTGAGTAGCTCAGGTTGGGCAAGAGCTGAGATCCTGGCCAAATGCCTCATATCAGCTGGGCTGCTGAGAAACAGTCAAGTACCATTGGGATGCCAGGCTGAAGACTAGGGCAGATTGTGGTTCACCAACACCACACATCAGACACTGACCTGAGAACTCAGCTGTCATTGGCAGGTCATGTTTCTGGGCAGGAATTTCATGATGAGTCACAAGAGCCCCTGGGAATAGGCCACAGGTCTACAATCATATATAGGTAAAGCAGAGGTATAAAAGTCACCTTACCTCAGCCTGCCAGAAAGTGAAGGAAGAAGTTGGGAGGGGCCTTCTTTCCACTCCAGGCATATTGTATATACCACAGGCAGGGTCCTCTTAGGTTTCTCCACTTTGGATACAGAAATGGAACCAACTCTCTTCCTTCTGCCTGGGAATCGTATGCTCAGCAGGAACTTGTTTGGAAGGAATCATCTTTGAGTATATGAGTACTAAACTTAGAGCACTAAAGGGAATATTCTTTGAGTTCTATGGGAAAACCTGCTTCCCCTTAATTGTGTGTATTCTTTTAGCCTCTCACTTTCCCAAAGGATCAAGGTCTTCTAGGCTGTAAAATACAGTGTATGATTACCTTTAAATCAGGAAAATGAAGTGTTGGCCTTTAGAAGTGTCACATACCACATTTTTGGAAACTTGACTGGAGCCTTGCTCAGATACTAAAAGTGTTGTTTACAGTGCACTAGAAAGAATTAATCTAAAGAACAGCTGGGACAGTTAAGAGATGCTCAAATTAGAGCCACTCTGTAGAGAACTACCAGCCAAAAAAAGATGGAAGGCTGGAACCTGTTATAGAAAGGGGGTAGGGACTAGGCCTGTACACTTAAATGGACATTATTTCAAAGTGGTGGTGGTCATGTTGGAATGCCTGCCCCATTTATGCTTCGAGGCTTAGCAACTGGCTTAGGAGAGGCCATAATGACTCCTAGGCTCTGTGATCTTACACAGAGGGGTGCTAGGTGCGTGTCTCCCAAGAGGATGGCTGAGCTGTGGCCAGACCTGCACATCTCAGCCTATCAGTACCTTACTGTCTTAGGGTAAGTTATCATTTAAGTCAGAAATGAGTGCTATAGCTCTTTTGGTTTTTAAGTGTTAGAACTCTTGGATCCAGATTTAAAAATAAATATGCATATTGTTTGGCCTACTATGTTGTATCTAAAAATGTAAACCAAAGTCATAAAATAACTTTCTTTGATCGTATTTGAACCTGTACCCAAAGAGTAATTATAAAATATCAAGCTGGTTTCTAAAATTTTTGCATCTCAAACTTAGAGATATATGGGGATCTGAAATATCTTTCTGTAGCATCAGTACTTAAAATTTTGAGGTGAAAAAAAGTTTTGCCTTTTTCACTCATAAGATTTTGGTCATATATTCACAAACATAAATAGTGTGTGTTTTTCATGAGAATCTTGAAAGCTAAGAAATGTTATAAGCAATTTATATCGAGAAGTATTGGTTCTTTGAGTTGTCAGGGAACCAGTTCCATTAATCATGCTCCTACTGTGAGAACAGAGTTTGCTTATGTCATGCCAGGCAAGGCCTCCTAGACTGCCAGATTGGAGCAGGTGGAATAGATGATTTCTGGGCAAGTGCAGGTAAACCTACATGGTTGACAGGTCACGCTCTAATCTGTTTTGTTTTTGGTTGGTTGGGTTCCCCTCCACACACACACACACACACACACACTAATTTTTTAAATTACAAACATAGAAATTGGCCTCTACAAATCAGTGAACTTTTTAAAATTGCACTTGATTAGAAGTGCTATTTACAAATATTCAAATGAATAGTCTTCTTCCTGGCATGATGAGTTTCCCATTGACACAGAAATGATTTTTTTAGTTTCCCTTATCATTCTTTATTTATTCTTTTTGGGCATAATTTTATATTTTCAACTGAGGAAAAGGATCAGTACTTAAAAACATGAAATGCAATGTGTAAGTGAGAAACCAGGAAAAATAGGCTAATATGAGGGAAGTTCAGAACAGCCTGTAATCAGCAGCTGTTAATGTCCGAGGGGGGTCCCCTAAGGTTCCTCTGACAGCAAAGTGGGGTGAAAGCCCTTCTCTAACTACAGCCAGTGCCTTGAGAAGCAGTATTCTAAAAAGAGAGTATACAGATCTATGTAAAACAGAAGTGTTGTTATGGAAATGGCAAATGAGCAAACATAATCAGGTACATATTATGGGAGAAAACCTTAAACAATAATTGCCTGAAACATTACTTTTGTGGCATCATTAGAAACTAGCCATCCAAATTTTAAAATTTCCAGAATTTTGTTTTTACAATTAAATAGAAATTTTGGCTAGAAGTAGTACAGTATAAAACTTTGAAGTGAGCAAGGTCAAGGTCAATTTCTAAAACTTCTCTGAAGGTAAACCCCACTTACTAGAAGATTAAACAGAAACTTGTACTCTAGACTTATGAAAAATTTGCTTAAGATCAAATGAGCAACTGGAATGAAAAAATGCCCTTATCAAATTACAAATTGAAGTGTTCCCAAAGGACATATGTTTACAACCACCTGAAAGAGTTTTCGACCCAGTTTTTAACTATATAGTTCTAAAATACCAATATGTAAATGCTATAACTCCTCTATTAGTCCTTGGACTATTTGCATATCTGGAAAGACATTAATTTGTAAAAATTTTTACTAGTTTATAAACAGAATTTTTCAACAGTATATGTGATGGGGTTTTTTGCCAGTATGGTATTGAGAGCTTGGCAGTGGGATTATGTACAGTCAGATAAGTTAGACAGCCTTCAAGAACAGGCCTGATGCACACCCTGGATGTACCATCAGCCACCAAATTTCTTCCCTAGAATTCCTTACATTAAATAGTTTGCCTCTAGATTCTCTTATTGTGTTCAACGGATTAGTAAAAGTGGTAATATTCTGGAGGAACTATAAAATTGAATCACAAAACAACTCATCTTTTTAAACAGATTTATGAAAACATTAAAAGTGACTTTGTTCTATGGCCCAAATTGGCTAGAATTATCCAGGGAAGCTGATAAGAGACTTCATAATCGGGTGTTTTTTTTTCCCCCTCCTAGAAGTATACAGTACACCCTACACCACCACTCCCATCCCCTGCCTTGGTATTTAAAGGATTATTTTTTTTTGTTTCTAACACAAAGCACTTGTTTTTTCATGCCCCCCACTCATTGATTCATCTTCAGAAGCAGAGGCAGCCTGCCAGATCTTTGGGTGCTTTGGAGCAGTAACAGATGGAAGGAGGGGGAATTGAGAGCCTGAGGTTGCTTATCCACACCTCCCCACTCTTTACCTTTTCCCAGCCACAGAGGTGTTTCTCAGACATACCACTTGATCATATCACAAAAAAGGAGAAGCTCCCAAAGTTGGACTAATAAACAGATATTTTTCTAAGGATGAACACTCAGTCAAGACAAAACTCTGTATTTTTTTTTTTATTGCACATCAGAAATTTGCTACAAAGAAAATGAAGCTTGAGAGTTGGACATAAGGAGCTGATTCTGGGGAGTTGTTATTTGTGTGAGATTCTTAGTCTGTTTACATGGAATTAAAATGAACACCATTATCAACATCCTGTCAGATTAACTGTCCTCTGATTAGGAAAAGACTAATGAGAAATCAGAGAGACTGATTCTGCGCCATGGCACAAATCAGAGAGACTGATTCTGCGACCTCCCTGCAAGAAAATACTCAATTTCAATATGTGACATGTTGAAATTTCCAACAGAAGCCCAAAAACATTGCACAGGTAACCTCTTGGAAAGTCATCAAGGCCTTACTTCTTAGCAAATACTGTAGCTAACAGAACAGTAAAATTTTTTTTTTTTTGCCCTTCCCTTTTGCCTCTGGGTCCTTAAAATATGATATGGAAGAGAGAAGAAAAATTGCTTAGAACACTAAATCTAACATGTAGGATCAGAAAATTCAGCCTAGATTCCAGAAATGGATAAATCTGATTCATTTACACATTGTGTTAGGTAGAAAACATTTTTTTCTCCTTGATAGGAAGCAATTTTAAAACATTGTTTTCATGTTAGAACCAAAATTTCTACTATGGAGCAGCATGAAGAATGAGGATGAATTTTTAGGATCAATCTGAGATTTTAAATGTTTACATTTGGAGAACTTCAGACTTCATTTTACTCTGCTCTAAAAAACTTGTGTGGAAAAGTTTTTTAGAAACATGGTTTAAATATGAGTTAAAATTGAGTTGATTGATTTAAGACACTGTGATAATTCAAGAGAATTTAAAGGAATTAAAACACACTCATTCTCCTTTGTCATTATTACCCTGTGTATAAGTCACTTAGTTCCCACCTCTTCCATGAAGCCCACAGGCATATCTGTGCTCAGACAGCATGCTGTAGCTTGCTTTAAATTGCTTTTATGCCTGTATGTATTCACAGCCTTGCTAGGCCACAGTGGATACTTTTTGACCAAGGGTCATGGTCATGTTACCTAAAGACTTTGACTATAGAATGGCAAAAAGACTTCTTACTACAAAACAGTGGCCTGGCTCCAAAAGGGATCCAGAGGCTGGATTTTTAGACTCTGGCACAATTTACTCACTTGCTTTGTAGCATTTCTCATTGATTTCTCATCAAAAGCACTGTCAGTCTATCCATCATTTCTTTGGGTGATGGAAACTGGTGATGAAGATTGTGGGGTTAATTGCCCAGCTAAAGAAGCTCTCCTCACCCTGCCACTTTTTCCAGCCAGGTATGTGTACTTCATCTCTTACCACCTATATCACATTTCCCCAATTGCCAGGCCCTAGCACGCAACACTATAACCTTCTGCCACGGAAGCCTAAGACCTTCTCCATACTCAGTGCCTTTTTTGAGGCTCTTGGACTGATTCAGAGCCACTAGGGCTCCATATAGGTCAGCCTTGGTTGCTGTGGACTGCCTAAAAGGCATTGCTATAGAGAGTTGCCTTAGCTGAACATGTCCTTCCTTTCTTCCCACAGACATAACCAGTGCAGTGCAATCCAAGAGAAGAAAATCCAAGTAAATAAGCTGGACGGCGACTCGATACTTGTAAATGTGTGTGAATTTTACAAAAAGCAATTTTGAGCTGTGACTTTTTAAAATCCATTTCTGTACAGCTAGTCATTTTAATAATGTGGCCCTTTTCCTAGTCCCTGCAACCTGTTTCATAAAGTGCAATGGGGAAAGCAGTTGTTGAACCCTTTTGGTGTTAATGAAGTTCAAGGTTTCTCAAATGTTGCCATGTATTGAGAGGCGCTAATACAATTATTAGTTTTCACATTTCCTAAGCAGCCTAGAGTACAGGGTGAGCATTTTTAGGTCTTCTAATGATGTATTGTGCTGTGGAAGTACTGTGTGAATAGCAGTAGTAGGGGCAAGAGGAATCTTCTCATTTGGAAATGTAAATAATTTTATTATATAGTGTTTTGGATGTATTTGTTGTAGAAATGGACCAGTGAATAAAGAGAATCTAAGGATTTGTACAATGTGAAATAATGAATGTGTTAAATAAATGTCATTGTCCTAGAACATAAACGTTTGTTATTGGTAAGGGATTATTGGGTGAGCAAGCTATTTCTTTGAACCATAAATGAATAGGAACAGCCTTCTTTGTGAATTACAATCTCGTCTTGTCCTCATTGCACCTGAAGTACACCTGGCAAATTGAGGAAAATGCATATTTTTGCTTACTCAACTTATTGGCTTAAACTAGCTCTTTACGACACTGTACTAGGCATATTGATATATGTTGGTCAAATTTCTTTTGATTGCAAATACTTAAATCAACTTAGGATCAAAAGCTACCTAGGATTTTCGTGGGATGGGAAGTCATCAACAATCAAAAAATGGCACTTTTTTCTACACCTCATACATCTGCTTCTCTGTGCACATGATGGGTTGCTCCAAAACAACTGTGTTTATACCCACTCCGATTCAAGAGATGAGACCAGCAAGATTATTTGTAACAGCAACAAGAATCCAGCCCAGTTTAGGTTAGCTTTCCACCTTCAGTCCTGTTCTGTGGTTAAATGGGGGCAGTTCCCAAATAAAAATGGTCATTTTGGACATACTTCAAAGATGTCCACTACATTCTGCTCTTTGGCTGCCGTATTCTTCTGCATTAGGTTTAGGGGTGACTTCTTATCAATATGCCCAGGTTTTTCCCTTTCCTGGCTTACTTCTTACCTAAAAATTTGTAGTCTCCAAACCAGCTGCTTCTCCATCCCTTCCCCTGCAGTAGCTCCTTGCCCTTGCTGTAACCCAGTGCCTGAGACCTAACGGATGAGTCAGTGATTCTGTCGTGCTCTTATTCTCATGTGTTTCAACTCTTACTATGTATGTCTTGCATTATAAGGATCCTCTAAAAGTAGTTATTTATGAGTCAACTACACATTGGCTGTTCCCAACAAGCTTATCTACCCTATTCCTTCCCTTGTGACACACACAACCAGAACAAAAACCAGCTTAATAATAATACCCTCTGACAATGTGCTTGAAATTGCAGTGCTTCTTCTACTTTAGCTTTATTCATGCAAGAAGCATCATGTGCTTTAAATAGATTTTTATTTGTTTTTCTTTATATTAATTTTTTTCTCCCATAGAGGAATAACATTATAATCTAACAATCAGAATCCTGTTACACACATTACACAGGCATGCCACATGACCGATTGAGGTGGTTGTGTCTTTGTGTCTGTCAACATGTCACAACATGGTCAACCAATCTCCTCATTTCAGCCAGTCTCAACACAAAACACCCAAGAGGGTTGCACTCAACTTGGTTCCATTAGGAACGAGGCGGCAGGGCAAGTGGGAAGATGTAAGGGGTTATAGTGTTTGCATTCGGTCCCCTCACATAAAGCCACATGGATCAGAGGAGGTATCCAAGAGCTCTGGTGGGGTCTTTATTGCACCTAAAATATGGGTCAGAGCACATTGATCAGGATTCCAGGCAGGGGTGGGGACCAGGCATACTCCAAAACAGCAGCAAACTACATTCATACACACGTGATACCCTGCTGGGGCCAGACTGGCAAAGGCTGGAAAGTGACACCCAGCTTGAAGAGAGCACTCAGAAGTGGGGAATTACTGTAAGTCGCCCTTTGATGTAATTGGGACTCCCTGTAAAAACAAGTCCCTCTGACATACTCAGTTTTGGCAAAGTGCTGGTAGTATTGACATTAATACAAACTGAAACAAACTTCTCCAGGGTCTCTGAAAACATAAGTCAAGACAGACTCTCTAACCCCCTCCTGTCTAAGGTTGCATAGGACTTTGTGAATTCTGGTTCCCTCATGTATTCAAGTTCTGTGGTTTAAAAATAAATCCTGAAGCATGCTCAAAAGTGAAAGGCACATACACAGTCAATACAGTATGACGAAGTCTGATGCTTCAGGAGTCAGACTAGCAGGAGACTGAGTAGTGTTGGTTCTTAGAAATCTATACACAATTAAAATATTGCCACACTCAAATGCTACAGAATCTATAGGAAAGTACAAAAAAAAAAAAAAACCCCATGAGCCTTGCAACCAGCTAGGTGATGAGATTGAAGGGTTCTAGAACAAGAACTCCAGAAATATGGATATGGGAGGAGCCTTTTGAAATTTGTGCCAAATGCCCTGTAACATACTCGTCCCCCACTGGAAGGATCATGGGCACTGCCCAGGACTGAGCCTAGGCCCCAGGTGGCAGCGGAATAGGCAAAGTGTTGGAGGGAGTTTCAGCTCTTGGAAGTGCTGAAGACCCTAAGCTGGCTGTAAAGTGACCAAAGAGCAGCATGAAAAATAAAAATGACCAGGTCATAACTGAAGGAGAACCTTGGGGAGAAGAGCAACGTTGTCAATTATTGGGGCCCTAGTGGACTGGCGTGGGGACTTTGATCTGTTTTTAGTGTAGATTTGGCTTACTACCTTGGATAGGAGACCCCAGTAGGGCTTCCTCTGTCCCCATCCCAGCAACCATGGGGCTACCTCCTCCGTTACCCACACATCCCACATGAGGCTTGGGGCAGCTGCCTTTGCCCTCATGGGATTGCAGAGTTTTCTCCAAGCCTCAGCTTGGTTGTGAGGCCTGGAAACCTGGAATTGGGATGAGGGGGAAGACCTATGTTAGTATGTAACAGGAAATCTTAAAAGTTTCAAAGGAAGAAAGAGCACGCACTAGAAAAGGGCAGTTAGAAGAAAAGGGAAGCAACTTGGGGCATCCCATGAGGCTGTTGCTGGTGTCTGAGCCCAAAATTCATTCCCACCATGAGAATGGGAAAGCTCCCCTCTGTCTGACACAGGGATTCAGGTTCCCTCCTACAGGTACTTCCTGGAGGAGAAGGGTAGGGGAACCATAGGGCACCTGTTTCTCCCCAGCAGCCTAGAAAGGAAGAGGGCACTGGGGGAGAAAAGGAGAGTCCCCTTGAAGACCTTGAACCTAAATAAGGACTATTTGGGGATTGGAATAGTGAAGCTCCTGGCCTTCTACCCAGGAATGCTTATTAGCCATCCTGGGCAGGGTGTGAAATACAAAGCCAGAGGCAAGATGATGCCTGAGCTGTCAGTTTTGGGATGGCTCCATCCCAAAGCTTGTCTTCCCCAGCATCATTCCTCTGCATGCTTACTCTGGGGTATGCACTTTCCCTGCCTAGAAGCCTTCTGGCCTGCATCTCTCCTAAGCTAGTTCTAGCACCTTGGACATGTGAACAGATGGCCAGGATGGCAGGGCTTTGCCCAGCCTCTACTCCTGGGGTGACATGTTGGGGGTAGGGTGGCAAAGTACTAAGCCCTTCAGACTCAGGGACTGCAAAGGGGTGGATTTCAGGAAGAGATTTGGCGGGGGAGGATTATAGGAAAGGGAAGTGGGGGCAGACTCCAGGCTTTAGTCTGAGAGCAGGGCTTGGCCTCTCTGAGCAAGCACAGTGCCCTGCTCCCTACAGCTTCTCAACCTGTCTGTCCTGTCTGTTTTTCCAATAGGCTGCCTCTTTCCCTTGATTTCCTCCATCTTCTCCCTCTATCTCACATCACACAGTCCTCTTCCACATACTTTACCTTTCCAAGCCTAAGCAACTACAAGGAGCCCATCCCTGAGGGGAGAGGGAAAGAGGAAACTAAAGGCAGAAACCTTTAGTCTCAGTCCTCCTCCCTACCCCATCCATTTAGGAGGACATTACTGGAAATAAATAATAAGGGAGCAAGAGCAAGTGTAGTGCCAAACATGAAATAGGGTGAGGCTTGTAAAGTGGGAGTTGAAGGTAAAGAGTCAGATCTAGGACTGGAGAAGGAGACTCTCAGAAACAGGAATGGGCCAGAGGTAGAGAGAGGACTGGAGGGCAAGGATGAAGGGGAATGTCAGGGCAAAAGATGGGGATGGGGACCAGAAAAGGAAGGAGTGTTGGGTAGGGGAGATGTAGGATTAGATGCTGGGCCTGGGGCCAGAAGGAGGGTGAAGAGCAGGATGGGGTTCAGAGGCGGATTAGAGAATCAAAAAGAGAGAAATCGAGGGGGCTATCACCCCACCTCACACACTTGAGGAAGGCTGTGGTGTCCAACCCCAGGCAGGCTGCGGGTGCCTCTCAAGCAACACACTGGCTGCGGCAGAGAGAGCCCGACAGGGGTCGGGGGTTTGAAAGGGGTTTGTGGTTTGGCCAGCTGACGGTCAATAGTTGAACTGGCGCTGGCACGGCTGATAGATGAAGCTGCCCTGGTGCTTGGGTCTGCGCTGACGGTTCTCGCGGGCGCGGTTCTGCCGTTGCATTACCTTGGCGCTCAGCGCGTGGCGCTCCGACCGCTGCCGGGACCGCTGCAGCCTTCGCACCTGGCCAGCCTTCTCCAGCAGTGCAGCCCGCGCTGGCAGAGGGGCAGCGGCGTGGTGCAGGGCCCGGGGCTCGTGGTGGACGGGTGCCAGCTCCCTGCGGGGACGAAGCAGGGATAGGTCAGAGCCTGAGGAGTCTGGCAGATGCCACGAAGGGGAACGCTGGCACCTCCCACCGTGCCCTGACACCCTTGCCCTAGCGCTGTGCAGTCTCTACTCACAGAAGGGCGTACCAGCCCTTCCTCCAAGCCAACCTGGAGATACCTCCCCAGTTCTAAGCCCTGTGACATGTAAACTAGACCTTAGGAAGGCTCGGCCCCAGCCTCTTATTCAGCCCCTGCCTTCAATACGAACCTCTAGAAGCCCCACCCCTCGGAGTTCCGGCCTTGCCTCCCCAACCTCTAAACCCCTCCCCAAACCTCTGAGCCACGCCTCAAAAAAGCCCCGCCCTGATGATGAAGCCACGCCTCTAAAAGTCCCGCCCATTTATCCTCAGGCGGGCGCCTAACCTTGCGAGGGACGTGTAGGCACGGCCCTTTGCCTCAGAGACACGCCTCTGAAGCCCCCCTGCCCCCCCCCCCCCCCCCCCCCGCCTCAGTGGCCCGCGGGCACCTGGGCTAGGTCCCAGCCTCCAGGCCGGGACCCTTTGCCTCCAAGGTAAGCCTCTTTAGAGCTTCATGCTCCACCCTGGCCTGCTCACCCATCACTAAGGTCGCCGTCAGGCAGGTCAGCGTCGGGGTTCGGGGAAGGGGGCCCAGGCTCCAGCACTATGGTGCTGCCGGTGACGTAAACAGACATGCTGGGGTGCTCGATGAGGAGGTCCTCCAAGGGGCTGCTCTGGAGACGGGCAGGCCCGAGTCCGGGCCCCTCTGCAGTAAAACAGGCGGGAGGGGTAACAAACCAGCTCTCGTCCATCAAGGAGGGCGCAGGAGGAGGGCGACCGGCAGGGGCAGGGGAGGCCCCGGGGCTGGGTGGAGCTGCGTAGCTGTCTACGGGTTGCGGGAGAGGGAGCCATGCGGGAGATGGGGCGCAGCGAGGAGGGTCACACACACACACACACACACACACCAGACACAGGGGGCGGGGAGAGAAAGGGCATCGTTAGTCAGACCCGCAGCCCCGCCCGCCTCGTCCAGGGTTCTCCCACTGGCCAAGAGTCTCCACCTGCTGCCCTAGGGCACATGAGGTGTAGACCCCAGCACTGCGCTGCCAGGAGGCAGCCCAGGCTTGCATGAGATGGAGCCCTGTTACCCCCACATCCAGTGTCACTACCTCAGCAGCAGTATGCCTCATAGGTCTGGGGGAACTCCCCAATCCCATAACAGCTGTTTCCCCTCCGCTGCTAGGCCACCTGACCTTCACAGGCCCAAGAGTCAGTCAGAGCCCTGGCCCCGATTTTGGCCTCACCCGGCAGGTCAATGATGAGCCAGCCGTCCACTTCATCCTCCTCAGAGACAAAGGCTCGTGGACAGTCGGGATCCTCAGGGGGTGGGGGGGTGCTGAAGAAGAGGCTGGTAAGGCGCTGGAACATGGTGGGGGAGTGAAACGGCCTCGAGGGGGCGCCCTATAGCAATGCAAAAACCTGAAAGGTATAGCGAGGAGTCAGAGCCACCGCTGACTGGTGGTATCCCTGGCTGGGGATACCACCCCCAGTCCCCAGACCAGATGAGAGTACAACAGGGGTGTGTGGGGAAGTTTTGCGGTGTCTGTGCTCTCTGGTAGGTCAGCCTGCTTTCTGACTTTTCTATTTTCCGTGTGAACTTAGGAAGTTATTTAACTTCTGTTTTCTCATCTGTCAAAAATCAATGATAATAGTACTCTCTAGGCCCTTACAAGAATCAAATGAGCTATAATAGTATCTTCCTCTGGGTTCTAATAAAAAATGAGCTAAACACAAAGAACTTAGAACAGTACCTGAGCACAGAGTAAGCATTCAATAAACTAATCAATTCTTTATTATTATTATTATTACATGCTCTAGGGACATGGAAGGAGTGATATATATAATCAGGCTTTGTAGGGGAAGGTCTCCAGGTCTCCAGAGGATTGGACATCTAAGCTGGTCCCTGAAAGGTAAATAGGTGTTCTCTATGCAAAGAAGACATTGCCCAATGTTGTGATTATTTATCATCATGATATTGCTAACATTTCATGTGCTAAGTACTATCCTAAGCACTTTATTTCTATTACCTCTTGTACTACAACAGCTCTAGGAAGTGCATATAATAATTATCCCTCTTTTAAAGGTAAAGAAACTGAGGCTCAGAGAGGTAAGATAACTTAACCAAAGTTTCACAGCTTGTAAAACACAGAGGTAGGATTTGAACCCATGTAGTCAAATGCCAGAGGCAGCACCCATAATCATTATATTCCACTGTCATTGATGGGTATCTGTCTGGATTATGCATTTTTAACTTGGTGGCCAGGGGCCATGGTCCATGTGTATTTTTCTGGGAAGAAGGACCTTGGTTTTCATCATGATTTCCCAAACAGTACTCCTGAGCCCAGAGATTAAGACCGCTACTCAAGCCTGTGTGCCTTGGAAAGTTCAGGCTAGCAAAAATGCCAGAGAACTGTTACCATTTCACCATGTAATTGCATAGGCATCAGTTATGTCTGTCAGATGAGTTAGAAGATCCTATTCCCACAGTCCCTCCCCCTTCTTACCCCCTATTCCCAAGCTCCTGCTCAAGGGCAGCATCCCTGGCTGGGAAGAAGATCAGGTTGCCTGGCTCCAGGGAGACAACAGGTCAATGGGAGCTGATGATGGAGGGAGGGAGCTATCAGACCCAGGGAACCCTTAATATGAGCACTGAGTGTTGGACCAGGGCTCAAGGCATCAATCAGCCCTTCCCTAGGTGAAGATGAGGAAAGAGACCTGTTGGCTCCAGGAATGCAGACATAAAATAGGTGGCTATAGATCTGCCCCTCACCCCACCTCAGTCTACCTCAGGACTACACCTGGGCTAGGGGCCCCCTGGATATCTCTAAAGCTTGACCTTCCACATCTGTCCCAAAGATAGTCAACAGTTTTGTTACTGAGCCACTTGTCATCTTCCTCTAGGGATATTTCCATACTTCCTACAGAACTCCTTAGGGGCATGTCCACATCTCCATTCCCTAGAAGCATTCTACTCTTACTGCTAACCCATCTGGAGTAGTTCTGTGCTTGTGGCTACCTCTTCATCCCCTGGGAATGTTTTCACACTTGACCAGAATTCCCTACCCTCCATACCCTGACAGTATTTCCATATTTGCAGATCCACAGTGGGCTCCAGAAGGAAGTGCTCCCTAGGTGCTGGCCTCCTTGGTGGGAGATCTACAGGGATTATGAAAGATTGGGCCACCCCAATTAGTGCCTGCCCATCACAAGCCACATATCCCAACCCATCTGTAGCCACAGGGAGGAGCTAGTGACTCAGTCACCAAAAATGCAGAAAGTTTGGCCCCTCCTGAAGGAAGGGAAGATTGGGGCCTTGATGAGGAACACACTCCTTCCATGGACCTACTACTTCGCTGAAAAGATGAAAAAGTTAAGGACTGTTTCAGGGACCATCATATTCACCCAGTTCATTTTACAACCTGAAAATCAGAGGACATATGTCTATCCAAAGACACACAGCTAGGTGGCAGGGGAAAGCCTGGCCCCAGGACACTGAGCATCCAGTCCAGAGTACACAATCAGAAAAGTGTCAGCAAACAGTTCCACAAAATATAATGATTCAGGGGAGATAAGGAAATCAGACAAGAGTCAGACCTTGATTGAGTCACTGCCCCTTAGAGACCCTCTGCTCAGATACAAAGGGTTTGGGGTTCCTGACACCAAGATTCATCATGCATTTACCAGAGTACCCACTGTATACCAGAGCCTGCTCTGGACCTCCTCAAATTATAGACAGATTGAGGTAAGGGAGGCTGGGGGTGGGAGGAGAGCTGCCTGCCCGAGGTCACACAGCAAGTCAGTGACAGAGCCAAGAGTAATAACAGCACCAGCCGCCAGTGCCCGCCCTCTCATGACCAACGGGGAGTCTCCCGGATTTTCTTTCTCAGCCCTGCCAGCTTCCTGGTTCTCACATTCCCAGCGCTGCTCCAAAGAGAACCATTTCCTTTAATAACTGCAGCAGCTGTGCTCAGAATAGCACTTGAACCCCAAGCCATATCTACCCCAGCTCATCCTTGAGTAAAGCCCATCCAGCCTCTAGGACCATCCACTTAGAAAGTCAGAAGCTCTCTTCTACCCCTTCCCCTGTCCCTCTCAGTGAGCAGAGAGAGAGGCAGCACAAGCCTTGTGATCTTCAGTACTATGACAGGTCATATCCGTCTAGGTGACAACTCTAAAGGTTGGGGAGGTGATCAAGGGCCAAATAAAGGAACTCTCACATCCCGCCACCCCACCATCAGCCCTGAAGACACTCTGATGCAACCAATGACTCATTTTTCTGTGTTAAAAACAGCTGGCAGGCAGCAATTTTAATGGGCTACAGAGGGTCAGGGCCACAAGAGGAGACCCAATCTCCAAAGACCTCCTGTAAAAAGATCCAGGAGTGAGGAAACTAGGAGCCCTATCAAATTTAGATGATGCTGAGCCCAAGGTAAAGTCCTCAGTGGTAGGAGGATGTGCAGATGTGTAACTTGTTACTTTATCGAGTTCCTACTAGGTATGTGCCCATGGCTATTGCATATATCACTCACTCAGGAGGCTTAACTCTAACGGGCTGCATGGCCAACAGTAAGCCACTTCCCCTTTCTGAGCCTTAGTTTTCCCTTCCATGAAATAGGGTCTAAGACCCCTAAATTGGGGGCTGGAAATGACGTCAGCTAAGGCGCTGCACACATGTCAGAGATTAGGAGGATGTTATTATGTTAGGGGGTGCAGAGCCTGGAGCCGGAGGGAGGGAATTCCGCCACCATCTGGCGCTGCCCCAACAACCCAGAGCTGGAGCTCCAGGCCTCCCCTCAATCCCTGACGACCTCCCCTCAACCTAGACCCAAAGGTACCTTCCGAACCCCTCTCGAGTCGCAAAGGAGAAAGCAGGGAATCACAGGCCTGACCTCAGCCCCTGGATTAACCCAGGGAAACTGCCAAGGCCTCTCTGGTGCCCGCTGCTTTTCAGCGTCCGTCACCTGTGGGCCCAGCCCCGACCCAGCGCCCACTGGGTCAAGAGAGGACAAGCGACCCAAGCCCGAGGTGGGGGTTGGAGGGCGGTGCCGGCCTTGGTGACGTCTCAATGTCAAATGCAAATAGAGAGACGTCATGGTCCACCGGGCGTGCGGCAGCCAATCCGGAAACGGCAATGCAACCCCAGCGGCAGCCGGCAGAGACAAAGACCCGGGAGTGGGGGATGCGGGGCGTGTCCTGGGTGCGAGAAGCCCCTTGGCCAAAGCTTGTCTGGACTCACCTGGGAGCTGGGGCGGTGTGGCGGACGGGATGGCGCTGAGGTAGTTGTGCGGCGTAGTGGCCGGGGGTCTGCGGCTGATTACAGGCAAGGCCGCATCGCTGGGCACGGCAGGGAGGCGGTGGGACTAAGCGTGGGACGCTCCTGGCTGCTGCGCTCGCCCGCAGGGCTTTGAGTCTGCAGCCGCAGCTGCTGGGCTCGCAGCACAAATTGGAACGTTCAAACAGCTGATTGTGACATCACAAAGAGGCCCGCCCGCCTCGCGTCACCGGCAGGCGGAGCGGTGTCCAATCCCAGGCAGCGGATCCCCCTCCCCGCCTTCTACATGGATCGAAAGCTAGTGGCTCCTGCCTGGGAGCCCGACTCCAAGCCGCAGGGCGCCGTCGGGAGAAGCGACTGCTAGGAGCTTGGATCCCCTGCTCCATGGTGACCCACAGACCTCTCAGTGAAAAGGATCCCACTCTTTCCTACGGAATCCCGGTCTTCCGGCACTCCCTCGTATATCCTGGCTCCCTCACCCCCTCCCACTGCCCCCCAGACCTTTACACCTGCATACTACACTCAAGTCCCCCAATCTGTACCCCTGTCTCAACAACACACACCATGCCCATGCACCTCCATCTTCCCTCCCCACTCTTCTCTCTGCTGTTCCTCCCTTTTCTGTCTCACCTCACCCCTACACATTCTCTGCTTTCCCACTCCTCCACTGGGAGATGTGAACCCAGTCCTAACTGCCCCAGACTTGCTGTGTGCCTTCAGGCAAGTCATGTTACCTTGCTGGGCTTCAGTTTCCTTATCTGTCAAGCTTAGCATGTCCAAGCTTCCCTCTAGAAAATCTTTCAAACTCGACCCTCAGAATTCTGCCAATCTCATGCTCTAGGCCCCTTGTTCTCCGGATGGCCTGGGAAATGCCTGGGGAGAGACCACAAATACACATCCTCAGAATCTATAGGGCCAAAGGTTCTGGGTCCTCTCACTAAAACAGGACTGGTTGGAGTGGGTCTGAGAGCTGCCCATCTGGCCCAACAGGAGGCAAGGGGTGAGCTAGTCCATGATGAGAAAATCCTCTCCCAGCTTAGTCAGAAACCCCAGAGGGACTCCTCAGCCCTAGCAACTAGCAGAAGGAGCCAGGAAATAATACCCAGACGTTTCTGGGGGGAGGGAGGGAGGGGAGAGCAGTGTTTTGGCCCCTGAAGTATTGTTCCCAAAGTGTACTCATTCCATGCAGCCCTGAGCTTCTGCCCATCCCATGTACTTCCTGTTAACCTCATACCCTCTCTTGACCTCCATGCTGAATTAAACTAAATAATCCCTAACATGCCTTTCATGTCACACCACTTGCCTGTTCTAGAACCTTTGTGGCTCCCAATACCACACTCCTTAACACAACATGTGTAGCTTTCCATGATCCAGACCCAGTTCTCTCTAGCTTCACCTCTGCCTCACCCCTCCGTCCTTCTTTTACGTACCCCTTGTGCTAAGGTCAAACTCCTCACTGTCTCTTCAACACTGTCCCACAACCACACTTTTGCTCAAGCTCTTCCCCTGGTCTGGATGCCCTCTTCAGGCCTTTCTAAATTCAGATCTTTCCTGTCTTCAAGAGTCTATTCACCTCTTTTTCTCTAGATAGCCTTCCCTGTCCCCACTCAGGTATCCAGAGCTACCTTAATGAAATTTATTTGTTCACTAAACAGTAATAACTAATTGTGTGTGTGTTTATGTGTGTCTTCCCAAGCGGTTGGTTGGTATCCCAAGGGCAGAATCTCTGTCCATATATTCCCCCAACCTGGCCCGCACTGGGCCTGGCAGAATAGACACTAATCAAAGGCTCAGCATTTACAACTCAAGAAGCATGGCTGGTACAGGAGTCTATACCTGGACTCTCGACCCTAGCATGGGAAACATTCTGTTGCGCACAGGGTTCTGGTTCCCTAAGCCCAGAGGACAGGATCCTGGCATATACTCTGATATCCTAAGTGACCTGGACTCTGTTCCTGGCCTTAGCTGAACCCCATGTACAGACTTCTAGGGCAAATCCCAGTCTTCTATTTCTCTGTAGAGTCAGGGGTACCCATGGAAGCAGCGGGCTAGAGCCTAGTGGAGTCCCTTCCTGAAACTCCTAGGACCCATCCATCCCTACTGCAGAGATTTATTATCAGAGCTGGAGGAGACCTCAGATCTTAATTTATCTAAATACCTCATTTTTTAGGTGGAGAAACTGAAGCACAGAGAGGTCAAGGTACCACTGAGAATTATAGAGCAGCAGAGCCATCTACTGACACTGGCCCTGGGGAGTGGGCTTAGTATTCAGGGATCCTGGCCTGGGCCTGGGGTTTGTAAAAAAAGGCAATCAGCACCACACTCAGAGTAATTTTGAAGTCTTTTTTGCCACTCCTGTGTACATACATGTATAGACATGGGCACATATACATACACATGAAGGCACTAATGTACAAACATACACATATGCACATGAGCTCACACCCACAGGATTATCACATGCCCATTCAATTCCTACCCAGATCTAAGCACTTGCCCAATTTCATTGGCCCCTGGATTGGAGGTCAAGAGGCCACCCTTCTTTTCCTGTCTGGGCTTTGGGCTTGCCCTTACCAAACCCTGGAGTCTCCCTGACGGCCTGGGGCCCCCCACTTCAAATAAAAAAAATGTGTCAGCCAGGGTATGTCCCTCACTGGACATTGTGTGTACTCAAAGATATGAGCCCCTAGAGAACTGGCTCACCACTCTTCCCTGCCCACTTTCCCCTCTAAGATAGAGGGCAAAACTGAGATGAAGCCCAGTGGGCAGCTTGGAATTTGAGGTAAACCCAGCAAGTCCTGACCACTCTAGAAATAGAGTCCTTCTCCTCCCTCCACTAGGTCTACAGAGTTAAACATGTAATATTAATGATGATGCTATTAGGATTTCTATATGCCAGTTACAATTCTCAGTCCTTATCTGTGTTGATAACTCATTTAATCTTCACAACAATCTCCAAATATAGGTAATATTATTTTTCCCATTTTACTGATGGTAAGAAACTGAGACAGAGAGAGGAAGAAATTTAATTGGCAAAGCAACCTAAATCCCCAAATTCCCTCAACAGATAAGCCTATACTTTAACAAGGGGCCATATCCTCTGAACATCTACTCAAAAGCTTTGTTTTTCAACCCAGAGATGTCTGAATTGAGGGTAACTAGGTGTGTGTGTGTGTGTGTGTGTGTGTGTGTGTGTGTGCGCGCGCGCGTGCACCCTGGTCTGATTGTCAGTAAGTCCAGGTTTCAATCCTGGTTCTATCAATCCTGGGTTCACTGCCTGGCCCTGGAAAATCACTTCTTTTGTCTGAGCCTCAGTTTTTCCATCTGCAAAACGGCTGGCTCCAGGTTTGTTTGTGTGAACTGTGCTTAATGCTCTTGATGATGATGAGGTGATGTCCGGACATGATTCATTCCAAGACGAGGAGGCAGGTGGCAAGAAGTCAAATGTCTGGCTTAGTTGTAGTTCATCTGCCTATGGTGTAAGGATGTTTGTGAGCATGAATAAGTACCTGAGTGAGCTCCTCTGATGTGAGTGCCCTGCATGAATTCTCACATTTAGAACTTTTGAAGGGAAATTTTTGCACCCCTCTAGCTTTGAGGCTGGGGAGATGAGAATGGACAACAGCTTTCCTCCTGCTGAACCAGCCACCATTCTAAGAGCAAGTGGACTCACTGAAGCTCAGACCACTGCCCTTTTCTGCTTACAGATATTTCTTGCCTCCCTGACACCTCCAGACTGCAATTCACACTGCTGGCCAGGTATCCTCTCATGGTACCTAGTACAGAGTGAGCATTTAGTAAGTACTAACAAGGAAGGATGAGTGAAGCTGCCCTCACTCACTCTGTTTAGCCTGTCAAAACACACACACACACACACACACACACACACACACACACACACACACACGCTATACAAATGATCACACTCCAAACCACCACCAGCTTTCCCTGCTTCTAGGACTTCTAGTTCCTCCTCCTTAGGAAGAACCCTGCCCCCTCACCCATCTCATCTCCCTATGTCTAGACTCTCTCTATTCTTTAATACTAATCAGCAACTTATATTTATTGAGCATTTACTATGTGCCTACAATTCTCTAAGTTGGACACTCTTGTTATTCCCTTACAGATGAGGAAGTTGGGGGGCTCAGACTGCTGAGGGCCCAAGGTCACTGAGCTAATAAGTGTCAGTGCATGTTTCTGTATAATCAATTGTATATAGAAATATTGTACATGCATGTGTGTACAATAATAAATTGCATAAAAATTATAAAGCCTATGTATTAAAAAATGTAGTATTTTCACCTAAGTTAAAATTATTTTAAGCAACAGATACTTCCATGTTGGCCTTGAATGGGCAAACTGCCCTGTTAGAAGATGGCCACATGGCAAGGATCCGAAAGGGGCCTGTAGAAGCCAAAAGTGGTTCCCAGCTAACAGATAGCAAGGAAATGGGGATCTCAGTAACATGGTCACAAGAAAATGAATTCTGCCAAAAACCTGAGGGAGCCTGGAAGCCTAACTTTCCCTAGCTGAGTCTCTAAATGAGTACACAGCTGGCCAACACCTTGATTTCAGTCTTGAGCAGAAAACGCAGATGAGCTTTGCCTGTACTTCTTATAGAACTGTGAACTAATAAATGGGTGTTGTCTTTTTCTTAGTGTACCACCATTTACTTACTTATTTACTTATTTATTTAAGTTTTAAAAATTACAGTTGACATACAGTATTATATTGGTTTCAGGTATACAGTATAGTAATTAGACATTTAATAACTTAGGAAGCAATCACTCTTATTAAAGAGATGTTGTTGTGAGCCCCTAAGTTTGCGGAGGTTTGTTACACGACAATAGAAAATTGTAACTCATATGCTGAAAAACTTTTTGCATGAAAATTAAGAGGCAGTTTGAGTTACTAATCTTATTCTAGTACATTTTGTCTTGGTGCAAATATTTTCATGAAACTCATAATAGTGTTATAATTGAGAAAAATAATTTTTTCTATCTTTTTTTTACTAGTCATAGTTGAAATTGAATAATTTGAATGGCCTGGAATATGATTTCAAATCAGGAGCCCTACATCCTTGTCTTAGCTCTGCTTCTGACATACTGTGTGATTTTGGGTGACTCTCCATCCCTCTATGGGCCTCTGTTTTTCTTTCTGTACAATGGTAGCATAATGGGAAATTCCTTTGCCTGCTCACATTTTTTCCCCTGCCCATGACTTTCTAAGGAGAATTTTGTCTTGTATTACTGCTTTCTAGGTTTTCGAGATACAAAACTGAGGTAACAGGGTGACAGACAGGATGGAGAAGTGAGAGGAAAGAGGCAAGGAAAATACAAAGCAAAGCTTGCGGGAAAAGGTGTAGAGGGAAAGTTTTTGATGGAAAATGACAGGTTTGGTGAGTGAGGGACATTGAGAGGCAGTAGGGTGACTGCTGTTATTCTTCTTGGGTAGATTGCCAGAAATATTCTCTGCATATACATACGTATGTACATATATATATGATCTCTCTGTTTAGAACACATATGCTAGTATACTATGCACATTGTTCTGAGATTTTTTTTTTTTTTTTACCTAACAATACAACAGGGAGAGCTGTCCCTAATAGTACATAAAGAGCTGCCTTATTCTTTGTTACAGCCACCTAGTATTTCATTATATCATAGTAAGCATGGAATGAAATTACTGAATCAGTCTCCTGTAGCTGAACATTTACTTTGTTGTCAACAATTTGCCCTTATACTGCAGTTTTTGAATGTGACATTGAAGGTGCTAGGCCTGAGCCATGTGGGGCCCTGGGATTTATTTGGGTTATGGATATATTTGGGCTTTGTGGTATCTTTCAAAGATTCTGATCCATTCTCTGAATCAAACTCTTTCTGCTTCTCTTTCCCTTGGTTCTACCCACTTTCCCTCTGGGCCCAGAGTGGCTGCCTCAGTCCTTCACCATGACCTGCTCTCTGAGGTCCTCAGAACACCTCCAACTCCATGAAATTTTCCTGACCAGACTCTTGATTCCAACCAAGTCTACCACAAGGAGCTATTGGCAGAAATGCCAGGATAGAAACTCTGAATAGAGTATAAATATTTATTGATCAATTCTTGGATTTGCCTGGGGCCTCCCTGCTTATTCTATCGTCTAGTTTTCTGTGGATTTTGTTCTCCTTTTCTGCTAGAGGAATTCATTGGGTCTCCTCTGCTCCTGGGGACAGGACCTTACCTATGAGCCTTTAAAAAATGTGCCTTCTTGTAGGAGAATAAATTCATCCACCTATAATGGAATTGCATGGAATGGTTATTTAGAGATCATCTAGTATTCTGAAGTTTACAGATGAGGAAATTGAAGTCTAGGTGACGAGGAAAGATTTGCCCAGGGTGACAGAATGACTGAGTGTAAGGGAAGGGACAGAAACTTGAGGCTTCTACCCCAGTTCTTACCTCTTTATTTTCTCCTCCTAGACCTTTATTCTCTTAAAATCTAGAATATAAAGTTAACAGAATTGTGGTATATTCATCCAATGGACTACTACTCAGAAATTAAAAAGGGATAAACCACTATTACCTGCAATCAATATGGATGAACCTTAAAATACCAAGCTGAACAGAAGAAAACAGATACAAAAGAGTACATATTAAATGATTCCATTTATATAAACTTCTGGAATAGGCAAAAGTAATGTATACTGACAGAAAACAGATCAGTAGCTACCTGGGAATGGATGGAAGAACTGACTACAAAAGGGGATGAAGGGAATATTCTGCAGTGATAGAAGTGTTCAATATTTCAATTATGGGTTTGGCTACATGGGAGTATATATTTGTCAAAACTATACCTCGACAAAGTTGGTTTAAAAAGAAAAACAGCAACATTGAAATATATTTACTAAATTTAGTTTAAAAAATACAATATGACCACTGACATACATGCACAAAATCAACCTTGACTAACTCATCTGAGCAGGGCAAGTTCAGCAATTCATAACTCCCAGGTCAGATGTTTTCCACCTTTGAATTGAGGTTGTCACAGATTTTGGTCAGAAAGTCGTTTTCCTTAGATTTTGTTCAAGAACTTCCTCTGTTGTAATGGGGTTAGATTAGAAAACTAGTGACTAATAATACCTCTTTGCTCTATATCCAGTTGATTTATTAACTTGCTAGATTTAATTTTTCTTCTGCAGGGTCTTTCCAAGCTTTTTAGTTCTGTCCTTAAAAAAAAGTATTTGTACAAGTAATAATAATCTAATATTTATTCCTTTCTATGTTCCAGGGGATGTTCTAAAGGTTTTTCATGTAATATTTCATTACAGCTTCACAATGATCTAGTGAGGGAGCTACTCTTATTTACCTTATCTTGCAGGTTTGGAAACTGAGGCACAGAGTGTTCGAGGTATCTGCCCAGCTACTGAGTGATAGACTGGGATATGAATCCCATCAGCCTGGCAGCAGAGCCCATAGAGCTTAAGCACTACATGACATTGCCTACCAATGTGACTTAAAAGTGATAGCAAAGCCCTTTTTAGCTCAAGATCTCTTACTCACTGGTGCCAGACATACTACCATTATTGTGTCTTCCCTTGTAGTTGAATATTGCCCTCTTTAGATGCCTGCTAAAATAAAACTAGTCAAGAGAGGGAGAAGACTAAATTCCTACATATCTAGTAGGATTAGTTCTTCAGATAACCTTCTCTCCACTGAATAGACTGAGAGAGAAACACATTTGGGAGGTGGGGAAAATGGTGGTGGGACATTGAAGGGGGATAAACAGAGAGGTAAGAATTCATGGCCCAATGTCTCAATTTTCCTGGGCTGGCCTTACTCGACCTCACAGTGATGGTGACCTCTGGAAATATGACCCTATGGTCAATTGGCTCTGGTTCTCAGCCCAGAACACTGAGGACAGAAAGCCAAGTGGGTGAGAGGTAATAGAAGAGGCTCTTTGGAGTGATGCCAGGAGTAGCCCAGGTGCTTCCTTCTGAGATAGGGTGTCCTTGGGGAAGGCAGGCGGGACAAAGGGCATGACATGAATCCTTTTCTCAGAAGGAGGGTCAGCCTCACTCCTTTGCCAGAGGATGGTTGTATTCTATCTGCCAGGAGGCTACTTTTAAAAATTAAAATTTAATTTAAATGATGCAACAATTTACATGAATATTGTATAATATCTAAGCAACCTTTGTAATATCTAACAAATTATGAACAGAAAATTCATACAATCAAGATAAAGTCAAGGTCACTCTTGACAACTCCTCCTCAGTCCCATAGACCTTCCACCGCCGTTTCTAATTTGAAGCATATCCTTCTGTCCTTTTTCTGCACAACATATGTATATACACATAGGAAGTGTTTTGTTTCACAGGGCTTGTTTTGCATTTAGGTTTAGAATTATGCTTTAAGACTTTGTATTTACTTAGTTATAGGAACATTCTTCAAAATTCCAAAAGTTCAACAGGGAATACAGTGAAAAGCAGGTGTGCTGCTTCTCCTGTTCCCAACCATCTCGTCTGTGCCCTGGAGGCAACAACCAACTCTAATTTCCTGTGATTCCTTCCAGAGATATTCTATGCATTTAAAATCCAATACATGTATGCATATATGTATTTTTCATACAGAGACACTTTACTGCCCATTTTTTTTCCACTTTACAGCATATCTTGCAGAACTTTCCTTATCAGTATGAAGAACAACCTCATTATTTTTCACACTTGCATAGTATCCAATTATATGTATGCACAATGTTTATCAGTCCTCTCTGGAAAGGTTGTTTCCAATATTTTGTTATTACAAACAATGCTGCAGTTAATGTTTTTATCCATTATTTTGCATATTTATTTGTAAAATAAATATTTACAAGTGGGGATTAATCAGTTAGAGTTACCCAAAAAGTTTAAATAGCAATGTAAACATTGATAGATATTGCCAAAAAGCTTCTAGGATATAACAATTTATACTGCTTGTAGGTTTGTTTGTTTATTTCTATATAAATATATACTCTATCTTGTGACCTCACATTTTTCACTCAGCAATATGACTTGGAGTTCTACCAATGTCAATACATGTAAATCTACCTCATTAAAAAAACTCATAGTTTCTCCTTGTATGGCTGTAGTTGATCACTTATTAATGGACATTTGGGTGGTTTTCAATTTTTTTCTGCTACAAACAATGCTACAGTGACTATTTTTGTATTAAGAGAATAGATTTAGAGAAGTGAATTACAAGATTGATAGGTATACATATTTCACATTTCAAAAGATGCTGTTGAATTGCTCTCCCAGAATGTTGTGGCTGTTTAGACTGCTACCAATAGTGCATGAGAGCTTTAGGTTTACATTTAGAACTGGCCCATGTGATTTATCCTGAATCAAAGCTCAAAGTTTCAGTTATCACCGGGATCATCCAGGCCCTGAGTTCCCCCTCTGCAGAATCTGAGTGGACAAGCTGAGTGTCGAGAATACAGAAGAGGGGTATGTGGTCCCCTTGGAACATGATCCTCACCAAAGGAAAGGCTACTAGACAGTGAGCTAGAGGTGTCTGAGTGGAGGTTTGGTATCAACAAATGAACTGAGCATTTATTCTGTGCCAGGTCTTGGGCAGGGTGTCTTGACTCAGAGATGAGTCAGACCCAGACTCTGCCCTTCTATAGCTTGATACTCAAGGAGAAAATAGATAAGTAAACAGACAGTGACAATTCTGTCTACTAAGTACTGAGTTGGACTTCCTTTTCTGAAAATATCTGGAACTTCCTGCTACATAACACATGGAAATGCTAGAAATAAAAACAACATCCTTTTAAATGAACAACTGAATCTTTAATACTTAAGGTTTTAATAGACAGCTGGGGAGTTGAAGTCTTGGGCTTATGTGAAGTTTGCAGTTGGAACGAGACCCTTGATCAATCTAGGACCCTTCAAGGGCTAAACCCACAGTAAAAGAGTAGACTGGGGAAAAACAAACAGACATCTAACTATTAGCAGAGGAAACAAATCCTTGTGTCCTATGTGTCCGTCTTGACTCAGTCTTTAGGTGGTGGAAATAAACTATTTCCTGAGAATTTGAAACCACATGCCTATCCTCAATGAGTCTGGGGTTCGTTTTTTACATCGCCTGCATGGATGGGAATCCTGAGGCTGAGAAATTAACATAAAAAGAGACCTACTCCAAAACTATCTCTCAGATACCTAGCAGAAACAAATGCAAATCCTCTTGTCCTGTTTCCCACTTGCAGGCCACACAGAACTCTATGTATAAAGCTCTTCCAAACATTAGCTAATCCACAAGGAAACAATTCACCACCAGTAAGATTCAGTCAGTAGACATAACAAACAGAAGAATCAGACTCCCAAGAACTTCAAATAAAATTATTATCAGGTACTGATCATTAAGTGCAGGCAAGAGGTAGCTGCTAAGTGCTTTAGGAGCATTGAGAACAGACTCCCTGATGGATTCCAAGTTCTCATAGAGAAGGAAACTTTAAGAATGGGTCGTGAAGGATAAGAGGACAGGTACTGTTGGGAGTAGCTGGTAAGGTGTACAAAGTAGAAAGTATCAAGGGAATGACTATTGGTAGCTTATTTTCTCGAGTGCATACAGGGCAGAAAAGTGGGGGACAAGGCAGGGGAGGTAGGTAGAGGGATACAGATCATGCTGGCCCTTGCAAACCATCTTAAGGACTTCGGTTCTTAAACCCAGCGCAAAGGAAAACCAGTGAAGGGTTTCAAGTGACGGGTTAGCGATATTCATTTGCTTGCTCATTCATTCATTCAGTCAACAATGGGTGACAGGCTTGGAGAATAGGTTGGAGAATGGAGAGTGGCAACAGGAGACCAGTCAGGAGAGTATAGCAGACATCTAGGTGAGACATGCTGGTGGCTTAGACCAGGGTGGTAGCAGTGAAGTTGGAGAGTAGGTGGATTTGACTGATATCTAGGTCAAAGTTTGAAGGTGGATTGTATGCAAGGGATGGAAAAGTGGGAGGTGTCAAGACTGATTGCCAGGTTTGGCTGAGCAGTGAAAAGATTAGTGGTGCCATTCACAGAAATAAGGAATTAAGGAGGAAGAGTGAGTTTTCGGAAGGAAGATCATGAGCTCAGTTTTAAATATCTGGAATTTAAAGCAACTTTGGGATATCCAGGTGGAGATATCCCACCTGGTAGTTTGATTCCTCTGAACCTCAACAAGAGAAATCTGGGATGGAAGTAAAGAGCTGAGTGTCATCAACGTATAAATGGTATTTGAAGCCAGGAAAGTAAATCAGAGTCCTCTAGGAGGCTGAGTTTCCATTTTTTGTTGTGTTGGTTAAGAACTTTTGGTTGCAAGTAACTGAAGACCCAACTCAAACTGGATTAAACTAGAAAAGGAGTTTGGTTGAAATATTCATCAACAATTGCCTTCTGGCAAGACTTGATCCAGTATTCAAATAATCCAGCCTTTTCTAATTTTTCCAAAACACTTTTTAGGAGTTGGCCTAGTTCTTGACAGGCACTTTCATTGTAACCACATGATAGTGTAAGGAAATGGCTCTGCCAAGGCACCTGTCCTCAGGGTTAGATATCTGTAAGGCCAGATATCTGGTTCCTTTTGGGCCCTTACAATACTTGGGTCTGATGGTTGAGGAGGGAACTGCTGTAAGTTTCCCAGGGGCCTCACCAGAGACCCAGTCCAGAAATAAGAGGCAGATAGTGTAGGAGTCAGATGGTGAAAAGCCTGGTTTCTGGGCCCAGTGCCACCACTGACTGCTGTGTAATCCTACGGCAGGTGCTGCTCATTTCTAGGCCTTAGTTTCCCAATCTGTACAATGAATTAGATCAGACCTTTCCTAATTTTCCAGTTTTAAGGTTGTCTTTCATTATTTTTTCCTGCATGCCACTGCCTTCCGCCCACCCCCATTTGTTGAGTTGTTATTAAGTTTTTACATAGTTTATTTCTTTTGGCAAAAAATCTGTACAGTCACAGATCAAGCCAATGCAGTATCTTTAACCCCTCTTTTTGCTTTCATAGCAATCCTGATTTTTTCACTCTGTTCTTGGGTTTCTTTTGCTGATCATCTTAGTTATTTTCTTCTTATCTAGGCCATACCTTGCAAATCTATGTTTGGGTTGATTTCTTTTTGCATAATCCAAGAAATTATGAAGATTATCAAAGTCTGCAATTTTGCCACAATGAAAATTGGTTCAAATCTGAAGACAAAGATAATTATCTGGTATGTTTTACATTTTAGTTAGTTTTTCTTGAATTTCTAGTTTTGGCACTATTAACTTCATAGGGTAAAGGACTTCTATGACCATCTGTTTCTGTGGAAAAAAGTTGTATGTCATGAACTTTCTTGCTTGGCTGGTTACCTGTGTCATTCATAATGATGGCTGGTCATCAGGCAGCCAGAGGAGAATAAAACATTCAGTCATGTTTTAAAATTTTGTATACTTGTCAATAGGAGATTGTTGCTCTATATTTCTGTCTCTCAAATTTTTCTTAATGAAAGTCTCAGAGAACTGTCTTTCAGACCTTTATGGTAGCCAAGGTCTGAGTGCTGGGACAAGGTATAGGGGGATTTGGGAAACAATTGATTAATGCTACCGCCACAATCTCTCTTGAATCCACCCACTTCTCTCTGCTGTGTTGGTCCAAGCCACCATCTTCTATCATCTTGTTGACTACAGAAGCTTCCTCACTAGTATTCCTGGTGCCACCCTTGCTTCCTCCAATTCATTATTCATTCAGTAGCAAAAGGGATATTTTTAAAATCTGAATTGTGATCATATTCCAACACTACGTGAAACCCTTTAGTGGACTTCCCATTCCTCTTAGAATAAAACCCAACTTTGCACGATGGTCTACAAAAGCCATTTGACCCTTGCCTATTTCTCCAGTCTCACTTCTTGCTCATTTCACTCCATATTGGCCTCCCTCATTGCAAGCTCATTGTAACCTCAATCCCCTCCTCCCTATACACCCTATTTACCATTGCCAGTTTAATGTCAATGGCTCATTCTCATCCTTTAGGTCTCAGCCTAAATATCACCTCCTCAGGCAGGCTTTCCTTCACCACCAAATCCAGTCTATAGTAGGTCTTCCATTATTTATTATAAATGTTCCTGGTATGTTGCCCTCATAGGTCTAATCACAACCTCTAATTATTTTATTTATCTGATTACTTCTATTTTGTATGACTCTATGCTAGACTATAAACAACATGGGAGGGCCTATATCTATCTTTCTCACCATCATTGTTAGTGGATATTTATGTTTTTCCCCCTACACCCAACATCCAATCATCCTTTGCCTTGACTCTAATGACTTCACCCAGTTGTTTTCAGATGTGCTAACCTCAGGCAAGAATAGTAAATTCCTCATCTAACTTCTAACAGATCCTTTTTACTTACTCACCTACACACAGCAGGTATGTCAGGTATGAGACCTAATCTCAATATTGTGTTCTTTCCAAGAACTTTTAGTCTTGAATGGCATGATGTAAGACCATTGAAACCTGATTGGAGTTCACTCATTCCAGTGGTGGTAGCTGGATGACCTGACAGGTGGTTCCTGCTACCCAGCCCTGTGTTGTTGTCTACCTGTGTCCTGACTATTCCAAGTCTGGCTCCCAGTCTTCTCTTTGGCCCTGTGAGCTCCCTCATAGCCTCCTAGTTAATTCCCTTAATATTAAAGATGGAATAACAAAAATGTACTGGATAGACTGTATGTGCACAGCACAGGACCTGGCAATGGTACGTGTTCAATAAATGCTAATGGAAAACCTACCCAGGTGTGTGGCTTAAAGCTGGTTACTTAATATTTCAGAGCCTTATTTTTTCCACCTGTCATCTAGGATCTCTGGTTTCCTAGGAAAGAAATCTACTTGCTTGCTCCTTTGTTATCTTGTTCCTTTCAGTCTTCTACCCTTCCTTCTCAGCTATGACAACAAAACAATCCAACCAAACTCAACTCAACCCAACCCCAATTCTCCTCATTTTCTCAGGCAGAGAAGCTTGACCACAATATCTGGAGCTAACATTCAGAACCTGGTTATGCCATTTACTAGCTGTGAGACCTTAAACAAATTACTAAATCTCTTTGTGCCTCAGTTTCCTCATGTACATGTGGTGATGGGGAAATTATACTTTTAATAGTATATATATATTAAATGAGATAAAACATGTAAAACACTTTGAATAATTCTTAGCACATGGTAAGCACTCAGTACTTGCTAGCTATTGCGAATATTTTCATCTTTTTGTTGCAAAAGCTACTGGGATAGCTATACCTTCAGTGTAATGTTTTCCAGAGTATGGTCTTGAACCATCAGCATCTGAATAAATTGGAGAAATTAAGAATGCGGGTTCATAGGCTCCATTCCAGATCTAGTGAATCAGTCTCTAGAACAGATCTTCAGAATTTACATTTAAAATTACATCTCTCAAATGATTCTGATGCTCAGTCATTTTTTAAAGATATTGAAACAATATACATACCATAAAATTCACCTATTTAAAGTGTATAGTTCAGTTGGTGGTTTTTGGTGCATTCACAGAGTTGTAAGACCATCACCACAATCTAATTTTAGAACATTTTCATCATCCCAAAAAGAAATCTTATACAAAAAGAAATCTTGTAGCAGTCATTTCCCATTCCCTACACCTAGCTCTAGGCAACCATAATCTACTTTCTGCCTCTGTAGATTTGCCTATTCTGAATACTTCATATAAATGGAGTTACACAATAACTCCATTTATATATGTGTGGTCTTTTGTGACTGTATTATTTCACTTAGCATGTATTCAAGGCAGCATGTATCAATACTTCATTCTTTTTTATTGCCCAATTATAGTTCATTGTATAGATAGATATACCATATTTTGTTTATCCATCCATGGCAAACAAAATAGATATCTAGGTTGTTTCCACTTTTTGACTATTATGAATAAAAACTATGAATAAATTATGAACATTTGTGTACAAGTTTTTGTGTGGATGTATGTTTCATTTCTTTTGAATGTACAGCTAGGAGTTGAATTGCTGGTTTGTATGGCAACTCTTATGTTTAACATTTTGAGGAACTACTACTGTTTTCCAAATTGGCTACAGCATTTTACATTCTCACCAGCAATATATGAGGGTTCCAATTTCTCTACTTTTCTTGTCAATACCAGTTATTGTCTTTTTATTATAGCTATCCTAGTGGGTGTGGTTTTGATTTATATTTCCCTAATATCTAATGATATTATTGCACATCTTTTCACACACTTTTGGCCATTTGTATATCTTCTTTGGGTATATGTCTGTTTAAATCCTTTGCACATTTTTAATTGGGTTATTTGTCATTTTATTATCGAGTTCTAAGAGTCCTAATCAGATATATGATTTGCAGATATTTTCTCCCATTCTGTGGTTTGTCTTTCCATTTCTTGACGATGTCCTCTGAAACACAAAAGTTTTAATTTTGATGAAGTCCAATTTATTTCTTCTTTTGCTACCTGTGTTTTGGTGTTTTAAGTAAGAAACCATTGCCTACCTCAAGGTCATGGAGATTTACTTCTGTTTTCTTCTAAGAGTTCTAGCTCTTATATTTAGAGCTATGATCCACACACACTCATGTTTAAGAACCATGGTTTGGGTTATATCTCCTACCTATAATGGCTAATCACTGTTTTTCCCAAAGACAATCCTCACCCTAAGAAGAATTTTCAAGTCATCTGTTAGGATGATGCAAATAATAATAAAACAGCTAACAATGTATATTGAGCACTTGGTTTGTGCTAAGCATTTTATATTACACAATCTTCACCATGAGGTTTGCGTTGAAAACACCTACATTTTTCATGATGTAATATACTTCACTTTAAGATGATATAATACATACATCTTCTCTTTTTATGTAAAAGGGATACCAACACTTTGTGTTTGTGCTGGTCTCAGCCTATCAATAACCAATTTTGTGGCTGGACCAGCCCTTGTGGTTATTATTATAAGATGCCCTTCAGCAATAACCATCAGGAAACTTTGAAAAGATACAGTTTTATTACCCATGAGACCTGAAAATTACAGAGCACACCTGGAGCCACACAGAAGGGTTAAGGAGCGATATGGGCCTGGAGTTCCACTTTTATTGGGGTCCAGGGTGGGGTTCTAGAGTCTTATGGGCCCACTCTTTATTAGTGAATTTAAGAATTTAAAGCATGAGAAGAAGAAAAAAAAAGGATAAGACGAGAAAAAACAAGTAGCTTAACCCATATCTCGTTTAGAAAAAAACCCTGCAGCTTCTGCCAGCATTAATTTAATTTTATACAAACACACTCGAGGCTGAAGTAAATCTGACTGGTTTTCAGGGTGAAAATAAAATATAAAAACTGTTCTCGGAGTTATTTCTAAACAGAACTTGTCTCTAATTCTAATGTACCAGAAATGTATACATAAATTGGATTCATCAAATGAATCTTCGGCTAACAACTCTTTGAGAACGATGTTAACATCATGTATAGGAATGCTATGTTTTCTAGGATTTAGCATTTTCAGTGATTGAGAATTGCTACATTCTGTAAATGAAAATATCACTACTAAAATCAGAATGTTATAAATAGAACGTCATTTGTTTCCAAAGACTATTGATATATTAGAGCGATGCAAAAATAAAAAAGGTGAGCTATTTCGTGGCAAACTTGGGGGTCAGTTTAGAACTGTAATCCGGGAGTTATTGTGGGATAAATGCTGTAGCAGCAAGTGCCGCTGTGAGTATTCTCAAGATAAAGGGGAAATGGGTTAAAATGGTAAGTTATTGAAATCAACCAAGACCTCTAAAACAGAGAACCAAGGAGCCTCAGTAGGAGGAGGCAGTCTGGCTCTTTATCTAGTTGTGTGGCTGGCTGTGTTTATTTGAGATAGCTATCTTTGAAGTGGATGCTTAGCAATCAAAGCTTAAGTCTGGTACTTGCATTACAAAACAAACAAACAAACAAAAAACACAATGTCAGGGCACTACATATTACATCTTTAGAAAGGAAGGTTGTGCAGTCTAAATAAGCTCATGTGTGTTAAAAGTATGCCACAATGCTTGCCAGAGCAGTGCTCAAAGGATGAGAGTGCCTCTCTATTCCTTCATGATCCCCTCTCTCAATGGAGAGCCACCCTTCCCACTGGTCAAAAGAGCTACCAGCTCCAGGACTGATTTTAGCATCTTGCTCCCCTTTTTCCTTCTCTCATTATGGTTTGTGATTTTACTTTTTTTTTTTTTTTTTAATTCTTAAGACTGTCGCTTCTCTTCAACTACTCTCCAAGTTCAATAAAGGCAGGGAGTGCAACTTTGTCGCTGCAGTATTCCCCAACACCCAGTATAGGGCCTGGGGATATAACTGATGCAGGACAGGGCAAATTCCCCCAAGTGGGGGGAGACTAAACTCTGCACTGAGAAGAGGGTTCTTAAAGGAGAGTGTAAGAAAGAACTCAAACACATGCCAAAGTTGGAATCAAAAGGAAAGTTTACTAAAGAAGGGGAAAAGCAAAGGCTAGAGGAAGCAAAGACAAAAAATCAAGACAAGGAAAAAAGCCCAGAGTGTGGATGTGGGTGTGTGTGGGGGTGGGGGTGGGTCCAGTTTATGTATCATTCTTTAGTTCTTGTTAGGGTTTAAAAACTTTGTTTACCCATTTTCCTTTGATGTGGATATATGATGAGGAAAGATAGGCATATGTAGCATCAAAAGGTAATCTGTAGAATGAAAGGCCTGCTGGCAGTCCCAAACTTTAATCCATAGGTTAGCCATAGGGAATGACTTTATTTTGTGTAGGGCACCACTTAAAGACTCTGTTTTTCCAGTTTTCCCTTCAGGGTGTGGGAAAATGGGTTGTTAGCAATCCCAGCAGAATTCTTCCTTTGTTCTACAGGTTTCCACGTGGTCTGCCTTTAGGGCTGA
Source organism: Macroglossus sobrinus (assembly GCA_004027375.1). NCBI lineage: Eukaryota > Metazoa > Chordata > Mammalia > Chiroptera > Pteropodidae > Macroglossus > Macroglossus sobrinus. Next base: position 77,235 of record PVKZ01004432.1, read on the forward strand.
TCAGCATATTACAGTTCCTAAATATAGCTTGATTTAACACTTTAGTTCTCTTGCCTCCTCCCTGCAGGATAGCGATCTTTTAAAAAACATACACTTTCTGGTTTAAAATTCTCCAATGGCACATGGATTGCACTTTGAATAAAGCCCAAATTCCCAACCGTGGCAAACAGTCCCTACTTGATTGTTCTCTATCTGCCCCTCCACCCACACCTTCTACTATTCTCTCCTCTTGAACTACACCATACTTATTTCCTTTCTCAAACAGGCCTTGCTGTTTCCTGACTCAGAGTCTGTGATCTCCGCTTGGAAGCTCTAATTAATTTCTCATCCTTTAGGTCTCAGCCTCTTTCCAGAGCCTGCCCTAACCATCCTGTTCAGTGTTACCACTAACCTTCCACCAAACTGTTTTTGATCATGCAACCTGTACCATTTTATTCACAGATCTGAAATTTCCTTATATATTTATCATTTAAGCACTCACTATAAGTACTTTTCATACATTAACTAATGACGTAGTGTGCTATTTAATACTTATCAAAGAGTTCTCCAAATCCAAAACCCTAATTTGTAATTTCTGTGGTGTAAACGCTCTCATCAGGAAGAATTTCAAGCTACCAACCCGGTATCACTGAACACCGATTTGAGAAGGGGAGGGCAGTAGCACACCATTATGAAATATTTGCTATAGTGATACAGCAGTGGTAAATAACCTCAAGAGCACAGATAAAATGAAGTGTAGTAAAATATAAGTGATGAGTTTTGAGAATTACTGTTTTAATGTTATTTAGTTCCAAGTTTATATAATTTAAGTTTTGATAATGGTTGTGCTTAAAATCGACTGGCAAAGTTTCTAAGCTTTCCTCAATAATTTCTAGAGAGGCTGTAGGAGCCAACAAACGGCACAGTTTTTCAGATGAGGGACATGAGGCATAGGAAGGTTACGTAACTTGTTCAAGGCTGCAAAGCTAATAAATCTACTACTCCAAAATGTATTCTCCAAGTCCAATATAGTGCCTGGCAATAGTTGGCGTTCAATAAACAATTGTAAATACATGAATACAAATCTAATATTCTTTAAAAACATCAAATGGAAACATTTTAACATTAAAAACATTAATATAAGAGTGAAAATACTATCTCTTTAAAACTTGCTCACAATCCTAGGGAGAAGACTGCCTTCACTTGTCTACTTTCAGCAGCATTCACCGCTGAGCGCTTTTACAATTCACCTGCTATTACAGGAGACGTAGCCCAAACATTTGCTACAAGATTGAGACGCCCTGCTCTCCGTCGTCCCTCCTGCCTAGCCGCTCGGCTTTCTGGGAGTAGTAGTCCCCAATCTGGCAGCTCCCGCAGCAGCAGCGAAGCGCGCCGGACCGCGAAACTACAGAGTGGCGCACAGGTCGCGAAGCTCTTCCGCCTCGCCTTCCCCTCCCAGCCGGCGCGCCCGCCCCAGCTATCATGGCGGCTCCCTTGGCCCTAGTGCTGGTGGTGGCCGTTACCGTGCGGGCGGCCTTGTTCCGCTCAAGTCTGGCCGAGTTCATCTCCGAGCGAGTGGAGGTGGTGTCACCACTGAGCTCTTGGAAGAGAGGTGAGCCACCGGCTCGAGTAGGCGGACAGGTCCTGCCTGTGCTCTCCTGGCCTCCGTGAATGGGAGGCGGGGGCAGTGGTCGCAAGCTAAAGATTCTGAGGGAACTGACCCACTCTGGCGTTGTCTGAGAGGGCAGGAGGGCGGGGCCTGAGGACGCTGGTGAAGGAGGGAGGCGTGGGACTGTGTGGCGAGGCATGGGTGCTAAGGATCGAATCTCCTGAGGGGTTGGGACGCGAGGGGGTGTGTCTTACTCATGTCCTGAGCCTAGGGGTGTTGTCTGAGGTAGGGTCGGGTTACGAAAAGGGCGTGGTGGGTAGAGCGGGAATCAAAGAGGGGTTTGGGATTTGACGTGTGATCGCTAGTGGTGCTCTTTGGTGTATGAGTCGGTGTGAGGGATTCGCAAGTGAGACCAGTCTTGCCTAGGCGAGGAGCATGCGTGAGGTGCTTAGATGCCTATTCTTAGTTTGTGACTTACAGTGCAGCTTTTCCCACTGCTTATTCCTTTAAGATCTTCATTAAATTTTGTTTTATACTAATGCCTGCAATGAGACAGAATTTGGGCAGAAGATTCTTCTAGTGGGAGAGACACAAACACATAATCATTTATGAAAAGTGTACTTCCAATGTACAGCCATTTCCTTCCTTGGAGTTCTGACCATGAAAAGTGTCTTTCTTTCCGGTTTCCTGAGGATGAGGGATTTGAGCTAACTCTTGAAGGATATAGAGTTTGGAAAGGGAGATTAGGGAAAGAGGAGTTCTGGGTAGCAGAAGGTAAACAGAATCAAGAAATGTTGAAAGATGTGAAATGTCCAAAGCAGAGGAGTAATGGAGTGGGGGTTAGGACCAGAGTTTGAAGATTAAAAAAACAAAAAAACAAAAAAACAAACACCTTTTTTTTTCTTTTTACTGAAGTACAATATACATACAGTGCCCATAATAAATGTAGAACTTAATGATTTTTTACAAACTATATACACCCATGTAGCCAACAGCCAGATCATAAAACAATGTTATCAGCACAGCTGAAGTCCTCTTCTTGTACTCAGACTATTAAATTCTAGAGTTTTTATGTTATCCCATAGACATTTTGGAATAGTGAATGGCATAATGAATGTGTGTTTTGTGAATACTTAGAGCTAAGGTTTCTAAATTGTCAATCTATATCAGAGACTATAAGCCTCATTTTATTCTCCAGTTATTCAGTGTGTTACATGGTGTTATTTACACCATTTTACAGTTGAGGAAACAGATTTAGAGAAGTTAATTTGTTTAGGTTTCTCAATTGGCAAATGGTAATGAAGGTAGTGGTAATTCACATGTGTGTTGGTAAGAGCTTAGACTTGATATCTTTGCATGTATTATTTGCACATAATTATTTGTTGAACAAACTAAATTGTTTGTTGAAGCCACTTGCTTCCTGCTTTCTTCTAGATACCAGAAGACCCAAATATTTGGATCTCCTTCTCTCTGCTCTCTTACGTCTTTAAAGGGCTTTTCTCATTTATATCATATCGGTTTATATTTGGTTCTCACTGTACTCTGAGCACCTTGAAAGTCAAAACTGTCTCATTCAATCCTGAATCCTTTGTGCCTGGTATAGAGTAATTGCATAGTTACTGTTGAATACATATTGAAGAAAATGTAAGATCTGATTAATTATAGGGTAGATGGGGTGAAGGATCCAAGATGAGGCAATTTAGTATGGTGGTTAAGAGCACAGGGTTTGAGATCTTAAGGGTTTTAATCTTTCTCTGCCTCTGCCACTTACTATCTGTGTGACCTCTAACATCAGTTTTCTCATCTGTAAAACAGGAAGTTATAATATGTACCCCATTAAATGAGATAATCCTTCTCAAACCTCTTAGCACAATAATGGAAGTCAAAATGGCTAATTCTAAGAGTTTGATTTTAATAGGGAGAAGAGTGGTGATATTAGGTGAAATAGGTGAATCAGAAAAGATAGCAGTGTTTGATGTGTGTATAAGGTGATAGTAAGATATTCGAAGGGTTAAGTATGGAGCTTGGGGCCAAAGTCAGAGCTAGAGAAAGAGATTTGGTAATTATCCAAATCTGGATATGATTAAGTTAGGATACTTATTTGTTTCATTTTGGGGGGTTACAACATCTATAAGTACCACCTGTCTTAAGAATATACTTTAAGATGGGATATTTTAAAAAGCAGTTGATTGTATTAAGCCCTAAAATGCAGGCATTTAAAAATTTTGAAGTAGGAGCTCTTCTGGTTTCACATGACATTTTGTTTTTTAAGTGACCAGTTTTTTAGGTGAAAGGCCTCAGATCCAAATAGGTTTTGATTGGCTGTAATTTTTAATGGCAATATGTGAGAAGTTACATACTTTGAGGAGATGGTTCTTGTCTTCATATATCTGAAGGGTTTTTAGTTGGTGTGTTACTGAGTTTTTCATGTGCAGATGACAGAGTTGCAACTCAAACGGTCCAAATTTTAATAAAAAGTGAACTTAAAATGCCTACATAATGGAATGTAGTGAAAGGGTAGATCCTGACTTCAGGCCTAGCTGGATCCAGAGACTCAACCATCTCATCATGTCTAATTCTTTTTCCATCTTGGCATTGACTATATTCAGGAAGGCTCTTCCCAGGTATTGGCAAGATTGACCTCTAATAGCTTTTGATTTTATAACCTTATAGTGTCAATCAAATCCATGGAAAGAGGGCACCTCTTCTTTGATGACCACAACAAAAGTCTTGAAATTGAGTCATATTGAGCTTATTTATGTAATATGCCAATTCTTCAATTATTGTGGTCAGCCTGGTCATGTATCTTTACCTCTTTGGAGAGAGAGCAGCCTCCCAAACCATAGAAGAGAGGATTATCCCATAGAAAAACGATGATACTGTTACCAAAAGAGAAGAAATTGATACTGGGCAGGTGGAAATAACATATCCATTATAATAGCAAAGAGATCTTTTCTGTGCCATTCATGCATCAGTTTATTTGCTACTCCAACTAAAACTTAAACAAATGCAAGCATGTACTTCTCAGTCCAATAAAAATAATAATAACTAACACTGATGTAATGCTTTCTACATGTCAGGGACTGTTCTAATCACTTTAGGGATACTAAAAAACTAACCTCTAAAATGGCCCTATGATATAAATACTGTCGTTCAGCCCCATATTGTAGAATGAGAAAATCGAAGTAGAGATATTGTTGTTTGCCCAGTCACATAGTGTTTTATGTGACTAGCTAGCAATCTATAGGCATGTCTATTCCACCAGAGTTCACTTATCTTGTGTAGAAATCTGTCAGGAATAATTTTGGAACCTTCTGTCATATTCTGGTATTTCCTCAGCCTTTGACCTAAAGATTAGGCATTAGTATAGGCTTAGTTTCTTGGGACATGCAGCTTTGAGAGTCATGGTCAGTAGCAACACTCTGATGGCACTACTTAAAAACATTTTTTTATTGTCAAATCAAATACCAATTAGTAAACCACTTTTGTAACCATCATCTAAGTAAAAAAATTGACACTCATTCCTGAAGCCCCTTTCCATATGCTACATCTCAACCACAATCCCCTCACCCTCTCAGAAGTATGATTATGCCAACTTATAATAATGATATATTTACATTTTTTGTTTTATTACCCAGATGAACATCCTTAGACACTATAGCTTAGTCTTACTCCTGAAAAAAATTTTTGTCTTTTAAATCTTCCTTAATCTTTAAAGTTCCTATATATCCCGTTTTTTTTTTTTAATTTATCTGTTGAAGAATCTAGACCATTTGACCTATAGTTTCCTATTGTTTGGGTTTTCCTGATTGTATATTCATTGTACAGTTTAAGATGTTCTGTGTCCTCTGTATTTCCTGTAAATTGGCAGTTGGATCCAGAGAGAGACTGGATACCACTAATTTTGTTTGTTTTTTAGCTTTTTATTTAAAATAATTTTACATTTACAAACTATTTGTAAAGATAGTACAAATAAAAAATAAAAATAAATAAATAAAAATAAATAAAAAAGGACAGTACAGGGATAGCCAATATACCCTTTACCCAGCTACCCCTGATATTAACATCCCACATAATCATGGTACAGTGATCAAAACTATAAGAATAATATTAATATAATATTATTAACTAAACTATAGTTGTTATTCAGATTTTACTATTCTTTCCACTGTTTTTTTTTTTTTCCTGTTCCAGGAGCTGATTGAGGGTCCTGTATTGCATTAGTTGTTGTCTCCTTATTCTCTCAAATCTGTGACAGTTTTATGACCTTGACACTTTTTATGACCTTGACACTTTTGTAGTGTACTTGGCAGGTATTTTGTAGTATATTCCTCAATTTGTGTTTGTCTAATGTTTTCTCATAGATTGAGATAGTGGATTTTGGGGAAGAATCCCATTGAAGTGATGTGACCCTCCCAATGCATTGGATCAGGGAATACATCATATTGAAATGTCTTATTCCTGTTTATATTAACCTTAATTCCTTGGTTAAGGTAGTATCTACCCAGTTTCTCTACTGTAAAATTACTGTTTTCTTTTTTTAATTAATGAACATTTTGGGGTTATACTTTGGGTTGTATAAATATCCCATTTCTCTTTAAGTTTTTGCTCACTACTTTTTGCATTTATAGATTGATCTTACCTGTAACAATCATTTCTGTGGTGTTCTAATGGTGACTTTTCTGTTTTCCTTATTCTCTCTTCATTTGTTAATTTGAATTCCTCTGTAAGACAGAGGTATCCTGTATGTACATATGTATGTATATATGTATGTATGTATGTATGTATGTATGTATGTATGTATGTATGTATGTATTATATCAGTATGGACTCATGGGTCTCTATTTTGTTCTCTGAATTATAATTTATTAATTTTCTTGCTCAAATTATTTCAGGTTGAATCCTTTGTCCTTTTGACACTCCTGCTCCCACTTTTTTCTTTTTCTTTTTCTTTTTCTTTTTCTTTCTTTCTTTTTTTTTTTTTTTTTTT
>PVKZ01004433.1:0-83600 GCA_004027375.1 Macroglossus sobrinus
AAGAAGAAGAAGAAGAAGAAGAAGAAGAAGAAGAAGAAGAAGAAGAAGAAGAAGAAGAAGAAGAAAAAGAAGAAGAAGAAGAAATCACTGTTCTCTTTTTTTCTTGCTAACCTAAAATTTTGTCTACTACTCACATAGGGAATCCTGTTTGAATGGGTTAGGAATAAAAAAAATCAGTGAAGAAAGGGCTAGAAGAGAAGGCAGCAGCAGGAGAATAGATTACAGGGGAGGAAGCCAAGAACAGATTGACCTGCCCTCAGGACTAGAAGGACTGGAAGATTTGCGATTGAAGTGGCTGCTAATGAATGAAGCTTCTGCATAGTTGGGTAGCTCTCCACAGGGCAAGTGTATGCAAACAGCATTTCCAGCAGAGTAGCATAAAGGTATAGTGTGGTGAATGGTATTGTTGTTCCCATGAATTCTCTTTCTTCTTTGTTAAAAGGATTACAATTCTCAGCTCCACTGATACTGGGTTTTCCATGGGACATGTTTGGTCAAGGAATATAAGCAGCTCTGATTTATATCACATCTAAATACACCTTTCCAGAGCAATTGAAAGTTTTCGCCATACCCCTGCTTTTCTTTTATGCAACCAGAATGTCTGCAAGGGCTCTGCTCTTTCTGCCTTTCACCCCAGTATGAGAAAGTACAAAGAATAGATCAATAGTACTTGACCCAAACACATAACGTAAGTGAGAAATAGTGATCTATTTTTGTAATCTGCTGTGATATGGAAATGGTCGCCTCAACAACGTTGGCTATTAAATTATTACAAGAAGTGAAATATTAATGTATGAGAAAAAGAACTGTCATTGGTTTCGGGTTCAGGTTGCAGGTAAATGGAACTATCAGTGGAGGGTGGAAAAAATGGTAACCCACAATATGTATTGCAAAATATTTGGTAAAATTATTGTTTGCAATCATTCGGAAGATAGAAAATAAATTTGTGGCTTCAGATGAAGACATCCTGTCATTGTTTTTTAGAGTAACAACTGCTCTTTAATGCGTCAGAGGTAAACTAATTTGACTTTCTAGAAATAAATCATGAATTACTATGGATTAAATTAAAAAATTGTTTAAATAACCGCTTTTATTTCATCAAACTTATTTTCTCTGCTATTATATCTTATGACATAGGAAGGGAAAAGCGACCAAAAGAAACTAAATTTTCATATCTTTAAATATTATTGAACTTAAAATTCCCAAGGAACACAATTGTAAAAATAAATAAGTAAAAAGTGGCATTCATTTTGCTCGAGTCAGGTTACAGAGTTAGAAGTGGATACAGTATCAGTGAGAAGGATCTCATTGAAGTAAGATCATGGCTATTTTTTCTGGTATGAAATGTGTTTTAATTTTAATTCAAATAAACATTTAAGGTTAATTTACAAGTAATTGGTTTTAAATAAAAAAATATTAAATATTTTTTAGAAAAAAATGAAAAATAAAAAGGGAATAGAACATTTACACATTTGCATCACTTATGATAATCAATGCTGGCATTATGATGTATATTTTTTCTATATTTTTCTATTTCTATTTTAACATTTTTTTAAATATTTAACATATTTTTAAAAATTATGCACATATTTTTAGGCTGACTTTCTTCTTGGTGTTATTTAGGTCATACTGTCTGATGGCATTAATATTTTCTAAATGTTTATTTTGATGGCTGTATAAGATTTCCAAAATATTTATGATTTTCAAATCCATTCTATATTGTACAATGTCATTTTGTCTCAGACCATAAGGAACATCCCTCTGGGAATAAAGACTTACTGTCATCATGTTGAACCATGTTTTTCTGCTTCATTTAAACAGACTAACATCTGTGACAATTTTCCGTTGCTGATTAGCATGCTACTCCAAGATGTGTATGTCCTTCTCCCAGAAGACAGAAAACTTGGGAGAGAGGACAATGTAACACCTGCAGATTAACTTCTTTCTATTAGAGAATTTTAAAAATGCTCTTTAGAATAATAAATGAAGGGAAAGTATGAGAACTGGATGTCAGCAAGGGCACACGACATCTGTTCTAAGAGAAGGTAATAAGGAGGGTCTGACAAATGTCCCTTTTTAGGACAATCACTCACTTACTTCCGGAGACTCAGCTGCTCAGTGTGAACCAGGGAGAGGTAAGTCCTACTTCTGCTCTAGATGCATTTGGAAAAGCTAATCTTCATGCATAATCATGGGTGTAAAGACAGAATAGGCTGAATATTTATTATAAATTATATATTTTTAAAAAATCTTTTCAATGTTCTTCTTGTTCTAACACTCACTTCTCATTACCATTGAAGAAATCGACTATTTCAGAATAACCGCTCAATAAATTGCAAATATTACATCATTTTTAAAAAATGAGATCATTGTGTTCATTATTATTCAACTTGCTTTTTCACTAACAATGCAATGTGATTTCGTTTTTTAAAAAATAATAGCTATTTCCTTTGTTTAAACTGTGCACGGCAGAGAAACTTTTACTTTAGTTATGTCAGAGTAGCTAGTACTGAACTTGCCTTCTCATCATATTAAACTGGACAAAATATATGAAAAACTGATTTCAGAAATTGTAAAACAGTTAGCTCAAGACCATAATGCTTTCATAAAGGGAAACCAATTATATAAGCCCTAGCAGAGAGGAGAACCCAAGAAGAGCACAATATTAATATTGTGTTCAATGAAAAAAAGATTGAATTTCAGAGAGTGGTTGTAATTTTGTTTAGAATCACAATAGAAAAGAAACAAGAGTTAAGCAGTGAAAGAACTCCAGATATTTCATACTGGTCCTCTCGAGCCTGCCTTATTTAATACTAAGACAATCAAGTGTACGTCAAAATTCCATGAGGAAAGGCAAAGAACAACTACACATCTGAAAGCCATATACTCCCCAGAGATCATACAGGATTGGGATACTTTGAGTTCCACCAGTCAGAGTGAAGAGATTGAAAATTAGAGCCCAAAGAGGAAAACTTGAGTAGTTGAGCAAACTAGTGCTTATGACTACATTACACCTGCAGTTGTGAAAAGATCAAGAGAATACATAAGCAACCTGATGACCTGCCAAAACCAACACTATTTAAAGAAAGACAACAGAGACCACATTCTAAACAACAGGGCATTAACATTGTCTGGCATGTATTTAAAAATTACTAGACAAGGAAAGAAGCAGAAAGGAGTCATGATCAGAAAAAAAAAAAAAAAATCAACCAATAAAAGCAAACCAAAAAAATCACAGAGAAAATGGAATGAGCACTTCGTGATCTTAAAAAAACTGTTATAAGCATGCTCAAAAAAATATAGCTATACATAAAAATGAGAAGATAAGTGAAAGATAAAAATTTTAAATCTGCATCTCAAAAATACAATGTCTGAAATAAAAAATGCAATAGATGCTATTAAAATCAAATTTAACCAAGAGAATGGGAAGGAAAGTGACTACTGAGAGAAATATTTTTTAAAGACATATCCAATGCACCAATTCAGATCTTCACCTCACCTCACTCTCGCCCCAGACACCACTGCAGTGGCTGTTCTACTTGGACTCCATCCACTTTCTTACAGATAAAACCTGAGAATGCCTCACTTTATGATCCTGCTGTTTGCCTCTGACCTCCAGCCTGATACTTTCCTGTAAATATGGAGATGTGAGATGCTGGAGCATCTCCCAGTGCCAACATACAGGTACCTGGGAGTGCATGAAGATTAATACTCCCTGGAGTAAAAATCTAAATTGTGTTTTATTACATTCCACAGACATACTTGTTCAGTGTGTAGGTTACATCTGTTTTCTTATAATTACCTTGATTAGCTAGGGCCAAATCTTGGACATAATTGCCTAAAAAAAATATGTGTCTTTAGAGCTTCTTAAAAAATGAAAATTGCTGTGGTAGTGAGGCCACAGGGTCTGTGTTGTATGCTCTACCTATTTCTAGTAGTATCTAAATGTCTCAGGGCAGAGATGACATTCAGACTTCAGAAACCTCCACCTGCTCCTTTGCTGAACTACTGAACCCCCACTTTCTGGACACCATATGTTGCAACTACTATAGAAACCCATGTAGGGGCTGTGGCTATGGCTGTGGCTATGGCTGTAGATACGATTCTGGCTATGGCTGTGGATATGGCTGTGAATACGGCTCTGCCTTTTCTCTAACACGGCCATTTCTGTTTCAATGTCTTATAATTACATCAGATCCTACTGAATAGAGAGTAGTCAGAGCCTGCAGAAAACTGTCTTCTTAGAAGTCCCTGTCATTATTGAAGGGACCCGAGTTACTCCATGATGTTCTTAGAGGGCAGAAGACCTCATTTTGTCCATATCCAAATGTTAACCTACTACCTTCTTATTTTATTTCTATATTGTGATTTCTAAATAAACATGTTTCATTGATCCTAATGAGCTCGTGTATCTTTTGTGTCAGACATGCTACTGCCTCATATTTTTGCCTATTTCTGTGACCTCCTCAGTGGTTGGCAGGGCTAATGCTCAGCTGTTTATTCTGATTGTGTATGTCTCTCTTCCATTCTGATTGGTCAGTACCTGAGACATATTGAATGTTATATATCTTGAATTTCATCTCAGTAAAAATGGCTTCTTAGCTGAATGTTGTGTTCTCATTTTACTCAAGGGTTTTTTCTCAAGCCTTTGTGTTTCATGATCCTGGTTTTATCTATTTCTTTTTTTCCATAGTAAATAACACTTATGCACTCATTAACACATGCATGCACATATACACACACAGACAAATACCAAAGAAAAAATATTTTTAAGGTAAATATTAATGTTGAAAGAGAGAAGATTCAATACTTAGGTATATAAGTGACCTGAAGACTGGCTAAGTGAGCCTAGATTGGGGTGGTGTCATAGATAATTAAAAGGAATAGATAAGCATCAAGGTAGAACCTTAGGATCTTAGACATCAACAGTGAAAAAGGGGGAAAAACCTAGAGAATATGATATCTAAAAGGTATAAATTTCTTTTAACACTTAGAATTGTGGGGAATTCAGGGTGGTGCATACAGTTATATATCGAAAGACTAGTATTTTGAAATTAGTATGACTGGCATTGCAGATTTGCTCTGTGTCTTTCTAGAGACACCAATTAGGGTGGGGTAAATGGATGACCATGACACACAAATTTCTCAACACAACAGCTCTTTCTAATATGTGGCATCATCTGAAACAAGAAAGACTTCCTCATTAGGTGCTCTATCACTATGTGTCAAACCCAGGCAGCATCACCAAACATTAGAGTTATTTTAGGAAAAAATTACAAACTCAGGAAAAAGGATAGAATTAACTGATTTTACACAACCATTTCTGTTTAACCTATAGAATACTATAGGTTAAGAATGAATTTGAGCTTTTAAGCCCAATTGTGAAAATGATAATGCTAATGCTAATAACAAGAAAATACAGAACTGGAAATTTTATGTGGCTATATTTTGGAGGGGAAACCTATAACATATTTGTTTTTAGAAATTCCATAGGATTTAAGAAGACTGTCAGAATTGTAGTCAAGATTAAACCACCCATTGTTAAATAAATTCATTGTTCTTAGAGACTCCTACATCCTAAAAAAAATGCAGTCCTGAAAAGAAGAAGGCAAAAAGAGGGCAGATAGAAAGAGTGATTGTTATTCTTGAAGAAATAGAACCAATTTTTCTGAATTAGATAAATGAGTAGTCTCAACAAACACTTATTAAATTTTTAATAAAGATTTTTCATTATGTGTTATGAACAGAAAACTTAAATAATGTATCTCTGCTTCCTAAAAGTGTGGAAAAGACAAAAATTTACACAAGCTACAAAGTTCAGAATATTGCTATAATATAATTATACACAAGGGTGTTTAGAAAATACAGAGAAAGCAATCAGAAGAGAGCCTAGGGCTAAGAATAAGTAGAGAGTAGAAACAAGGATCTTTCTGAAAAAGAGACGAACTTCTAGTCTAAATATAAAGGTTGAATAAGAGTTGGTCAATCATACAAGAAGGGAAATAGCTTTCTAAACAGAGGAGAAAGAAACATAAATTTCATGAAATGCCCATATGCTGGAACCTTATGGCAATAACTATCATCTGTCCTGGAAGAAATGTAATTACTAGTTTGACTTATGAAATACATTTATAGGTGTAGGTAGGCAGAATTCTAAGATTATTCCCAACGGCATACAGCCATGTACAATCCCCTCATTTTCAGTGTGGGAAGGACCTATAACTTGCCCATAACATGGGAAAAATATTACTCTGGTGACAACATTATATTTATGTTAGTATATAAAATTCAAAATGAATAAATTTTAATTTACTGTTTTTATGCAATATTTGGGATATACTTGCCAATTTGGCAACTCCAGTTAAATCATACAGCAAAGAGGTTTTCATGTATCCTGGCAGACATCTTGATGGCAATATTGTAAGATTTTGAGCGGAGAACCCAGTTAGGCTGTATTTAGACTCCCGATCCACTAAACTGTGAGATTATAAATGGATGTTGTTATAAGCTACTATTATTGTGGTAATTTATAACAGACTTCCTCTGCTGTTATCTAAATTATCTGATAAGAGGTGTGATTGACTTGGATGACCTGGATATCATACCTATATCAACAAAAATTAAGAGACCAGTCATACAGAGAATAGGCCACTCTGGAGTGACAATGAAAGGGTGAGAGGCACTATCAACCATATTTGATGGTACATATTTGAAATAAATTTTATCTGAGACTCAAAATGACATTGGAGATAATGAAAGCTTCTGAAGTGTATAAGGACTCTATAACAGAGTAATTTTACAATAAAATGAATCATCATAGGAAATAATGAACTTCCTGTTATAGCAAGTGTTCTAGCATCCAATTATTAGAAAGAGAAACTTATGTAGCATAATAAATAACACGTACTTGATTATGGTATGTATATTAGCTGTGCGACTTTTAGTAAGTTTCATAACCTTTTTGTACCTCAATTTTCATATTATAAAAGTTACCTAACTCACATTTTCATTGGTATCAAACAGATTAAATATCTGAGGAAATCTGTGATTTACCAAACACTCAACAATGTTATTGTAAAGATTATTTTTTTCTGTTGTTACTCTGATTTGAATTAAATGACCACCTAGAGCTGACAAACAATTGTGGGGGAATGTCTCTAGGGGTAAAATATATCATTAAAATAGTATATTCATGAGTATTTGGATTGATAATAGCTCTATAACATAAAATGTTAGGAGTTTCTGTACAGTGTAACACTGGATCTAATGCAATCTACTACAAAGTAATTATTAATTAGTATTTAGTTAGCTAGTCAAAGTATTTAGTTGAGCTCATTTTAATTTTAATTCCAAAACATAAACTTTCTTCCCTCTGCAGAGCCTTGATACATAGAATATACCTTTGGAATCATGCACTGATGTAAGTAGATTGTTGATGGAAACTTTTCTTATAAATTTGTAATTCCTCAAGACAATGCCTGGGTAACAAAAAACAAACATGGTTTCCCAATAAAACTAGCATTTATAATGATGGGTTTATTTATGGCAGATTCTATAGCTATGAAAATCCAAGGTCTTATTATCAGCTGACAGGAGTGACTTGCACATACTAGGTATTCAATAAATATTTGTTAATATTTATCACATGAATCACAAAATTAATGGCATTCCCTGGCCCTTCCTGTCAGTATATAAAGGTTCCAGGGTAGTAGGTGACATTCAAACTTCAGAAACATCCCTCTGCACCTCAGTTGAAACCTCCTCCTCACCTTCTGCCATCATGTGTTGCAACTACTATGGGAACTGCTGTGGAGGCTGTGGCTATGGCTGTGGCTTTGGGTCTGGCTATGGCTGTGGTTATGGCTGTGGATATGGCTGTGGCTATGGGTCGGGCTATGGCTGTGGTTATGGCTGTGGATATGGCTGTGGCTATGGTTCCAGATATGGCTGTGGCTATGGGTCGGGCTATGGCTGTGGTTATGGCTGTGGATATGGTTCTGGCTATGGCTGCGGCTGCTGTACCTACCGACCATTTTGCTACAGAAGATGCTATTCCTCTTGCTGGTAGAACATCATCCTAGAACATGCTATGCCTCCAGAATGATATTTCAAGATTAACATATTTTTTTCTCCAAAGAATGTCCATTTGACCATCTCTACACTTAAGTAATAATTGGATACAACCTATATTTACTTTGAAGAACCAATTTGTTATTGAGGAATTATAAATGCTTCCATGTTGTTACCGGAAAACAGAAGATTTGATTGGGATTACATACAAAATATAAATTCTTGCTTCTCCTGTGCTATGATTTTGTATTGCCCATGAGCATTAATACTTCATTAGTTAAAGAAAATTATACTTTTTAATAAACAAATTTCATTTATTCCTGCAAGTAATTGTGTTTTTTGTTGGAATTACCACTGACTTTAGTATTTGTGGTCTCCTGGATGGTTGACCAGCCACTGTATTAGCTGATCTTTAGGTTTATTTATTCCTTTATTAGTTATATATTGTGTCCATTTTTTCACAAATACTACATGGTTTTGTTTACTGCAAGGTTCTATTAGGTAATGTGAATACTTCAACTTTTCTCCTTTTCAAAATTGTATTGGCTATTCTAGTTTCTCTGTTTTCCATCAAAATGTTAGAATCAGCTTATCAATATTTACAAATATATCCTGCAGACATTTTTATTAGGATTTAATTGTATCTATACATCAGTTTTGGGGAATGTACATCTTAACACTGAGTCTTCCAATCCATGAACATGTATCTGCACACATGTAGGTTTTCTCTGATTTCTGTGGTGAGCTCTAATTCAAAATTTAACAAGAATAATTATCATTGTTTCAACAGAGGATATATTCTAATGGGGGAGACAAACAAAAGTTTAAAAACCAATCAGACATCTAAATAACTAAATAAAAGTAAGAAGTTAACAGAATTATAAAGTTTTTATATTGATTAGTTAAATAAACAGTTTGATATAAAAATATCATATGATCTGCAAAACTCACACAAGAAGAAATCAATAATTATTATAGGTCTGTATCTATGAAATAAATAGAATCAATAATAACCTTTCAAAACAGAAAGCACCAGACACAGATGGGTTCTCTGGAAACTTCTACAAAGCATTTAAAGAATAAGTTATATCAATTCTCTACAATCACTTCCAGAAGACAGAATCAGAGAGAATACTTCCTAACTCATCCTTGAGGTCAACATTACCTTAATGCCAACTCTAGATAAAAATATTACAAAACTTACATATATATATATATACACACACACACACATACATATGTACATACATACATAAAACTACAGACCAATATCTAAATAAACATTGATACAAAAAAATCTCAACAAAATATTAGCAAATTAACTCCAGCATTGTATAAAAATAATTATATACCATAACCAAGTGGAACTCATTTCAATTATGTAATACTCAAAAATAAATTAATGTAATCTGTTACATCAACAGCTTAAAGAAGAAAAATCACACGATCATTTTAATAGATATAGAAAAAGCATTGGACAAACTCCAACACCCATTCATGATAAAAATGTTCAGTAACCAGGAATAGAGAACTCTTTCCATTTAATAAAAACTATATTAAAGAAGAAAAAAAAACAAACCTATGACCACCATTATACTTAATAGTGAGAAGTGAGAAACTTGAAGTTTTCCTGATAAGATCAGGAACAAGGAATGGATATCCTCTTTTCTCATTTCTCCTCGATAGCATTCTGGAAGACCTTGCTGATGTAATAGTACAAGAAAAGAAAATAGATATAATGAGAGGGAAGGAAAAAACAAAACTGTCTTTTTCTACATTGGCATGACTATCTATGTAGAAAATCTTAAAGAAATAAAAACAAAAAAACAAAAAAACAAAAAAACCTCCTGGAACTGATAAGTTATTATAGCAAGAATGTAGCATATAAGGTTAATATACAAAAGTCAATTGCTTTTCTATATGTTAATAATGAAGATTTGAAATTAAAGAAAAATACCATTTACTTTAACAGCTCCAAATAAAATAAAATAATTTGATATAAATCTAAAAAAATGTACAAATTCTATCTGAGAAAAAACCATGAAAGTCTGATTCAAGAAATTAAAAAAAAACTAAATAAATAAAGAAATATTCCATGTTCATGGATAGAAAGACTCACTATTGCCAATATGTCATTTCTTCCTAAATTGATCTATATATTCACTGTAATCTCACTCAAAATTCCAGCATATTGTTCTGTGGAATAAAAAAAAAACTGATTATAAAGTTTATGAAGAGTGAAAAAAAAGAAAAAAAAATAGAAGAGCTGACACAATATTGAAGAATAAATATGGAGAACTTACACTACCTTACTTCATCTTACACTAAAGCTACAGCCATCAAGATAGTGTGGTACTGGTGAAATAATAAACAAAATATCAACAGAACAGAATAGAGAGCCCAGAAATAAACTCACATAAATAGAGTTAATTGGTCTTTGCAAAAGGAACAAAGGAAATACAGTGAGGAAAAGATGATCTTTCCAACACATGGTCCTGCAAAAGCTGGACACTCATAAGCAAAAATTAATATCTGTTTCAAAACAATTATCTTGGCAATTGAAAGAACTAAGTAGACAGCAAATCACTAAAGTTATGGAAACAGAAACAAATTAACCAAATTAACCTTATTGGCATCTATAGCACATTACATCCAATAATGATAGAAAGCATATTGTTTTTAAGTGCTTATGGAATATTCAAAATAGGTCATATGTGGGGCTAAAAATTGTTCTAATAAATAAAATTCAATATATTAATAAGAATAAATTCTAGTGACATTAAATTAGACATCAAGAACACACAGATATCTGGATAATCCACCAAAATAATACAATCTAAATCATATAGATTAAACAGAAAACACAAGGGAAATTAAAATACAATTTTAAAAGAATTAGAATGACAATTTTTAAAAGAATTAAAAGTCATGGGATTATATGTCACCAGTAATTGTAAAGTCTTTAAATGCATATAATATAAAAGAAGATAATGTGCTTACATATTTGTTTACAAAATATATACCTACAAAGACACATACGTAGAAAGAAAACATTTTGCATGAATAAAAAATGTTTCATTTATTGGTATAATTGTATTAAAATCCTGTTTTCTTATTTTAAATTCTTATCAAGGCAGATGAAATCAGTAACAGTAAAAGGTTTAGTGTCTTCACACCTCTAAAAATTAGGATAGAGCTGATTAGAATACAGAGGATCTCCCAAATTACCTTTATCTATATTTTAATCTCCTCAATGTTACATAAACCACACGCCACTATTTGACTTAGCTAGAATAAGAGTTAAAATTAACTTTTAGAGGGGAGTATAATTTGGAAAGGTCAAGGACAAAAAGAATTATTTGTAGTGAAGAGCAAGTCAATTGAAACTACTGAAATGCTCCTTCTTTATGTGATACCTGTTTATAGAATATTAAAGTGAAACTTTCTTGTGAAAGCTTTGTAAGTATGACTGTACCATCTTATTAAAGTGCCTCAATTGGTTAAAGCAAGATTTCTTTAATGCCTCAAGGGTTATACTCTAGTCTTGAAACAACATATTAATTATATTAGTTGTAAATTAGCCAATGACATGAGTACATGCAGTGGGTCCCACCCACACCGAGGGCACAGAAAAGGTTCTCTATAAGAGATCTGTTCAGACCTTACTAATCTACTCTCCTTCTCTACCCAAAGTGCAACAATCATCACTATGTGTGGCTACTACAGAAACTACTATGAAGGCTGCAGCTATGGATGCTGTAGCTATGGAAGTCTGAACTGTAGCTCTGGCTCCTGCTATGGCTGTGGCTATGGCTACTACTGTTGAGGACACCATGGGGAAATTCCATCCTGTACACCTGAACACGAGGATTCAACAATTGAGAATTCCACATGTCCATGTCCTGTACCTATCTCTCAGGTGACGATTATCCCGCTTGATTAAAGTCTACTGATGACCTTCAGTCTAGCCTATAAATTCCTTCAATTTACCTCATTAAGTGAGATAATGTGAAATTTACCTGTGATCCCACAGTTCTGCTATCATCAGGAGATAATGTCACAGTAACTGCCTCCATGACTTTTACGCTGGAGTTTATTTCTCTAGTGATCTAATAAACTTGTTTAATTCAAATGGCAACTTTGATTTTTATTTCAGTCTTTTGATGTCTCAGGTTTCTTACTTATATTTTTTGGTTTCAGTTTGCAAGAAAGGTAACAGTTATTTCTTGAGAGAGATATTTTCCCTTACTATTTTTCTGTCAACTTCTTGACCAATTCCATTCTCAATTGTACTAGGAAAGTAACTCATTTTCTGTAAACTTCAGTTTCTTCCTTCACAAGTGAGAGAACAATATTTGTTATGCTGGGTGATTCTCAACAATAAATGCACTATTATTTGTAAACTAATTTAAGCATTGTGTGTAGTGCATTTAAATAATAAAAAATAAAACAAAAACTTCTTTAATTTTTATATTCAAATTTACTTGAGTTAATTTCAGTAATTCGTATATTTAAAAGAATTTTTTATTTCATCTAAGTTGTAGAATTTATTGTTACATCTGTTGTAATATCCACTTATACTTTTTAGTACCTGTATGATCCTAAAAGATGTTGATTCTTTTGTTTGCATTAATAGTTTGTATTCTCTCTCTAGCATACTTGATTAATTTATTTTAAAAAAAGATTTAAGTAAGACCAAAATATTCCTAATATACAAAATGTCTATCATACCATCATACTAAGAAACAAAAAAATTACAACTTAAATGAGAAAAGATGATCAACTGACCCTAACACTAAGTTAATCAAGTGTTCAAATTACCTGATGCAGATTTTAAGTAGTCATCATAAAAATATTTTAATATTAAATTAAATTTAATATTGAATTTAATAAATAAAAATTTAATAAGCAATTTAATAAAAACAGGGGAAGATATTTTGTAATGATTAAAAGAGCAATCTATCAGAAAGACATAACAATTTTAAATCAATAACCTAACAACAGAGCACCAAAATACTCAAATCAAAAATTAATAGAATTTAAGAAAGAAGGAGACTGCAATAATCATAGTTGGAGACTTCAACATCCCATTTTGAATAATGGATAGATCAATAATGGATATTAATTATAATATAAATAGGCTTGAGAAATCCTGTGAAACAACTAAACCAGTCACACTTCTAGAGAGCATTTTACCCGACTCCAACAGAACACAAATTTCTCTCAAGTAAACATATAGAATGTACTCCCAGATAGATTTTTTGCTAGGCCAAAAACAAAAGTCAATGAATTTATGAGAACTGAAATCATTCACAGTCTCATTTATTTGTCTACCTTCAATTGCTAAAGGAAGATATATTTACATAATTCTCTCCTCTAGATACTTCCAGAAAACACTCATTTGGGGGCAAGTTCATATTTTAATCTCTAGTCTGAAAATATTTTTATTTAGACCCATTGTATGTTTTAGGTATCCCAAATTCTAAAATTAGTTACTAAAATTAGTTACTAATAAGTTAATATATTATTGGTTTGTATTTTATTATTAAGACTTAATAATAATAAATGAGATTTTAAAGAAGTTGTTTTAAACAGCTTTCCTGAACATTATTCAGTCTACCAGGAACAGAGATATGCTTTGCAGTCTATAATGTGGATCAGACTTATATTTGCATGAGTGTAGTCTACCTAAACCACGGCCTTTTTATGAAAGATAACAGGTCTCTTTTCAAAAGGCAAGTAGAAATTGACCCCTTGAAAGTTTCACTAAAACAGGCTTCAAATT
Source organism: Macroglossus sobrinus (assembly GCA_004027375.1). NCBI lineage: Eukaryota > Metazoa > Chordata > Mammalia > Chiroptera > Pteropodidae > Macroglossus > Macroglossus sobrinus. The sequence goes on from PVKZ01004433.1 coordinate 13,856, forward strand.
CTATATTTTCCGTAACAATGTAAGAATGCTAGACAGAAAAGACATTTGTGCATCTAAAATGTATGAGTTCAAGAATATATTGCCAATGAGTGGAAGAAAAACAGCAATAATATAATATTTAGAAGAAAAACTTACATCTTTCTAGAGGCACATTTAAATATCAAGTATCATAGAAAAAATGAACTGTTAAATGAAATGGTGAGAAAAAGGCACCACTTTGCCATTGTCTTTTGTCAAACTTTGGATGTACCAAATACAAGGCTTTGATTAAATCAAAGTAGATAATAGTAGCTCTTGGATCTACTAATGAAAAAACAAATATTGCAAATGCATTCGATCCAACCACACTTATAAATTATCAATTATAGATTACCAAAGGATGAACAATCTCAAACACAAATACATACACACATACAATCTGGAAGAATAAGTATACATGAAAATATTATAGGTATGCAAAACAAATTGCCTTTGAAAAATAAGCTTAGACAGTTTTCCAAATGCAATGGTTAAGATCATTTTTATTCAATGTATAATAGTAATACAAGATCAAATGAATATTTTTTGTAATTGTTGGAAACTCAGATAATTCCCATCAAAAAATTTCTGATGTTACATAGTAGTTTACTCTTTGGTTCTCATTGTCTAAACAGACAATAATAAGATTATAATGAATAATGCAGGAGGTACACATAGTCCCTCATAAGAGAATATCTTGAACAGATGAGCAATCTAGAATTTCTCAGAAGAAGCCAGAAGACCAGTATCTCCCATAGCACCATGGACGATAACAGGAATATCCACAGCCACCGTAGCCATATCCATAGCCACATCCCAGGCCCCCATAGCCATAGCCCAGGCCACCATAGTAGTTGTTGTAGAAGCTCATGGTGAGAGGAGAAAAAAACTCAGTTGAAGAGCAGAGGTGATCTCTAGAGTTGTTAGTTTATAATCTATACAGGGCTTTATATACCATCAGAGTGGTATGTGGGACAAACCACAGGTGCTGTTGAATTTATGTTTCAAATGAATGGCATTATAATCATCTCAAGAATTCCTCATAAACCAATATATCCAAGACAGTTTTTCTGTGTGTTAGGATGTCTATAATGAACTCATGTTCCTTTAATGAAAGATTCTTCTTCTTTTGCGTCTTAATTAGTCCAGACATAAAATCTAAATTATATCACTAGCTACCATGAGATCATATGATCATACAGTGTTCACCTTCAAAATTTTTTTTTCTTTAATAATATTCTCCTTATTACATGCATGTATTACCCTTGGGAACAGAAAAATGCCTTCAAAGAGTAAGGGAAGGATGGAAAAGTTGTGTAGAATTCATGATAGAAGATATGGCAGGGTTCAACTGTGAATTCTTGAATAATTAATGTGGTTTGTTATTTTTTTGTGGAGCAATATTATTCACAAATATATACACCTATTATTTCGTATGTGATCAAAAGCCATGATAGAGTCTCTGAAATTTAGAGCTGTGGACCGTGGTTATATAGAAATGGAAGAATTTATTCCATTAATAATAACAGCTTAAAAATCTATTCTAGAAAAAATTAAAGATTAACTGACATCACGTACCTCCTGCTATGACAAAACTAAATAGGCACATCTCTCTGGTATTCTCACTCAAAATGTATAACCTCTACTTTGTTATGAGAAAACAGACAAATTCAAAGTGAGGAACATACTACAAAACATTTCACTCTTTAACATTGTCAATACCATTAAGAAAAACTGAGAAACTGTCATCAATTGGAGGAGACGAAAGAGATTAGACAATTAAATAATAGGTGGGACCTTGTATTGCATACTGGGACAACAAAAAAAAGACACTAGTGGTAAAAAAAAATAATGTGAAATTAAATATAGTTTGTAGATTAGATAGAAATATTGTCTAAGGGTCTTGAGAGCTTGTTTGGATGTTCTAGCAGAGGACTGCAGCTTCTCTATCGAGGAAGGTTGTGTGTCCTCTCCAAACAGGCATTCAGCTTCCAGAGGGACATACATTGAGCAGTGAGGGAGGGAGGGGACATCACCCAGCCAGCCAGATCAGCCAAATCAACCCTGGAAATTAATGGGGTTGTGAGAGATGTCACAACCAGATAGCCCTCCCCTCAAAGACAAGAGAAGTAAAAGCAAAAATAAATGAATGGGACTACATCAAAATACATACAGCAAAAGAAACCATTAACAAAACAAAGAGGCAACCAACTGAATGGAAAAGATATTTGTAAATGACATCTCCAATAAGAGGCTAATATCTAAAATATGTAAAGAACTCATACAACTTAATAACAAAAAAAATCTAATAAAAAAATTGGCAAAGGACTTGAACAGATACTTCTCCCACGAAGACGTACAATGCCAACAATCATATGAATAGATGCTCAGCCTCATCAGTTATGAAGGAAATGCCAATCAAAACCACAACGAGGTATCTTCTCACACCTGTTAGAATGACTATCATTAACAATACAAGTAGTAACAAGTTTTGAAAAGGTTCAGGGGTAAAAAAGAACCCTCATATCCTGCTGGTGGGAATGTAAATTGGTACAGCCCTATGGAAAACAGTATGGAAGTTCCTCAAAAAATTAAGAATAGAATTACCATCTGATCCAGAAATTTCTTTTCTGGGTACCTACTTCCCAAATTTGGAAATATTTATCTGTAAAGATATATACACACTGATGTTTACTGTGGCATTATTCACAGTGGCGGAAACATGGAAATGACAGAAGTGTCCTTTAATAGATGATTGGATAAAGAAGATGTGGTACATACATACAATGGAATATTACTCAGCCATATGAAAAAATGAAATACTGCCATTTGCGGCAACATGGATAAATCTTGAGATTATCATGCTAAACAAAATAAGTCAGAAAAAGTTGAGAACCATATGATTTCACTTATATGTGGGATATTAAACTAAAAGCAACAAATGAACAAGACGAACAAACAAAAACTCCTAGACACACACAACAGTTTAGTGGTTACCAGAGGGGAAAAGGTGAGGAGAGAGTAGATAAGGGCAAAGGGGGTCAAGTATAAACAGATTTGACTTTGAGTGGAAAACACACAATGCAATATACATATAATGTACCACTGACTTACATACTTGAAACCTGCACAATTTTATTCAATTTAAATTGTAAATTCAATTTTAAAAAAGAATGTGATTCTTGTGAAATGTTAAAAAAATAGTGAAACTAACTGCAATCAAGAGCAAATAAGATTGAGACAAATAAATGTATTCTTTCTGGATGCAGAGATAACTATCCAAGGTTAAAATGAAAGTCTAATTTGGATGGGACTGTGTATATACGAGTATGTGGGTGTCTCCTCTCACTAGAGCCTTCAATTCAAAAAGAGCAATCGAAACCGAGAAGCCAAACACTGCAAGCCTCCTGAATACCTCAGAGGCTTTATCTTATGACTGAGGAACAACAAACGAATTAGACTAGTCATAAAATTAGCCAATGGCATGATACATGCGGCTGGTCCCACCCACACTGAGGGCATATAAAAGGCCCTCCTTGGGGACACTGTGCATATCACGTACACTCCTTCCCTAACGCAAGACAACCTCAACAACCAACACCATGTGTGGCTACTACGGAAACTACTATGGGGGCCCCGGCTATGGATGCTGTGGCTACGGAGGCCTGGGCTGTGGCTATGGCTCCTGCTATGGCTGTGGCTTCCGCAGACTGGGCTGTGGCTACGGCTGTGGCTATGGCTGCGGCTATGGCTGTGGCTACGGATATGGCTCCCGCTCTCTGTGTGGCTGCGGCTATGGATGTGGCTGTGGCTATGGCTCTGGCTTTGGCTACTACTATTGAGGACGCCATCGGAGATTCTCATTCCTGACACCTGAAATTTGGATTCACCATTTCCAACCATATATCCTGAGCCTTACTGGAGATTTACCTTCCTGTGCCCCCTGAGTCTGAGGCATCCATCTTTTCTTTTGAGTATTTAACTCATAAAAAGCTAGAATATGTGAAAATCATCCTGAGAACTCCTATGTGATCTCCCATTGGAACGATGCTGTCGCAGACCCCACCTTTTGATTTTTATTCAGGGGTTATTTCTCTATTTCCTTAATAAACCTGTTCAATCTGAAATCATAAACCTGTGGGGTTTTTTTCCTTTACTGAAAGTGCAGTATTTGTTATTTTAGCTTTTTTTACCTGGTTGAATCAAAGGAAACAATTGACTTATCTAGGGGATATCTTCTTTTAGTATTTCTATTTTAGTTGCTCTACCAAATCCTTGATTTGTGACATTAGGAAGTAACCATCTTGTAGCCCTCATTTTTCTGCTCTAGAAAAGCAATGTTGGTATGTGTAATTTTTTTCAATTTAGTTAAGCATTGCATGGAAACACTATATATTCCAAGAGCTTTTATATTAAAACTTTCATCTGTGTGAAATCCTTTAGAAGATATGAAAGCTGACACATAATTCCCCAATTCTAGTCTTTGTTCCTGGCATATCTAAACAAGAAATATTTCTGATGCTTACCCATGTAAGAGGTGGAGACCTTTAAACCTACTCTATCCCTACCTAACTTTTATGTGCCTTGAACTATAGTTTAAGTGGCACCTATTCTAAAATTCATTGCATATTTAAGCTTAGAGATATTCAATGGCTTTCTAAACTCCTTTCTGTCTTGAGATTTTTCCTTCCTGTGATTTGTGAGTTTTCACAGTTGTAGCTATAACTTATTTGTTTTCCACTAATTTTCTATTATTAATGCATCTGTAAACTTTCCAATTATCTTCATATTCCTTGCTCTTGGGTTGGACATGAATGAATATAAGCAGTTTTTTTTTTAGTAAAATAACAGATATGTTCCAATTCATTCTGACTGGTGCAAAGTGGTAAAAACACTGAAGCCAGAGGAAGGAACTAAGATCACCAGAAAGAGGATAACCCAGGAGAAAGCACTTTTTTCTTTAAAGTCATGCTTTTATAAAGACTTCTCCTTTCTATTAACTTTACTCTTGAAGCTTAGAATTTTCTATTTAATATTATGAGAATATTAATTGTTCTTTGTTCACCTATCTCAAGAAGTAGTAGATTTTTAAAACTATCTTGGCATATAGGTTATAATATTTAATGTAAATAAACTAGATATTGATGTAAACTAGATAATAGGGCCTTTAATATAAACTCTCAAGACAAGATTTTTATTGATTATAATTTTGCAAGCTCAGTCCCTTACACATGTTTTAATGTGAGCACAATTGGTTGACATTCTTAGTGACTCTAACACATTTAAACTTAAATACCTCCACTAAAAGCCCCAAACATATAGTTTGTACTCACATTGGCTTGTTTAATTCATTAAAGTCCTTAAATTATGAATTACTCTACCTAAAATTGAATAACATGATTCTTTTACACTTTACCAACACTTGTGTCTCTCTTTTCTTACAGTGAGAAATCTGGACCCCAATTATTTACTAGTTTAATTCATGCAAAATACACACAAAATACACTCTAAATACCATGCTGAAAGTAATATCCATGAAAAAACTGCTAAAGTTCCTTAACAGTACTTTTTATCATTAGAAAGTATCCCACTAAAAATGGAGAATATTGTACTCAACACTTACATAAATTTTCTTCCCAAATAATTATTCTATTCATCTTATGTAGAGAGTTCTTTTGTTTCTGTTTATATTTAATTATAAATGTACTTACTATATTCTTTAATGTGTCATATATTTACCTGGAAAGTAATAGGGTGGCTTTCTATACTTTTGAAAAACTATATAAAAGATGTACTCAAAGAAATCTCACTCCATATTTATTTCTCCCACCTCATTTCCACTCACCTCTGTATGCAAGCATTTTATTTTTCTCTTTCTTATTATAAAAACAAGCATGTATAACATACTTATATGTTATGCATATGTATTATTTTTTGCATTCTTACCTCCCTCTCTTTCTTACCAAGAGTTTGCATACCTTGTCTGCATTTTTTTTTTAATCTTTTACTTTTTACCTTTTTAACTCTTTATGCTCTTATTTGGTCTTTCAAACAGGAATCACCTAAATTTTGGCATTAAAGAAATGACTTGTAGATTTTAGTACTCCAAAAATAATATTTTTCTAGACATAAACTTATTTCTTCCAGAATTTAATTTTGAAAAATGTCAAACCTTCAATTAAGTCGAGAAAGCAATATCGTGAACACCTAAATACTGTTCACCTAGATTTTGCAATTGTTAATATTTCCCCAGATTTGTTTCCTCTGTCCCCCACCACACTTCTCACCACGCCCACCCTCCAACATAATTGCTGAACCACCTGAGAATATGTGTTATACTTCGTGACACTATCTTAATTGAATAGGAATGTTTCCCAAGTAACTACAATCCCATTCTCTCTCTCTCTCTCTCTCTCTCTCTCTCTCTCTCTCTCTCTCTCTCTCTCACACACACACACACACAAAACCCACATAGTCTTGATACAACACTATTACACAATTCATAGTCCACGTTAAGTTTTTCCAATTGTCTTCTACAGCTTTTATTTTAGATCCAGAATTAAATTAGTGGAAATTATCATACTTTGCAATTTAATTTATTATCTGTTGTAATCTAGCATTTTATGACATCCAGAGCATTTCCCTAGCCTTTCATTATTTCTTGATGTTAATACATTTTTAGTACTAAAAAACAATTATTTACTAAAATATTCCACAATCTGTTTTTTTCTGATTGTATCAATTATAATGATATATTTCATAAACCAATATTTTTAAGACAAAGATTAAGATAATCAGATATGCCCAAAATTAGAGAAATGTAAAGCTTGTTCAAGCGGTGAGTGTATATAAGGTGACCGTGTGTTCTACAATGAAGTCTAAGAATAAAGTTAAACAAGTGAAATATAAGAAATGTTTCACTGAGAATTCTGTGCAATAGGTGGATTATTTAAAGATGTTACATTTTTTAAATTAATGATTGGATCACCCCTAACACAGGTAAGTTATTTAAATGTTGTGTATTCACATTTTAAGCATTTCTGCAATTATTTTGTAAAACAGTACTCTATTGAATGTTGTGATATCTACTCAGTTTCCTCTTCAGCAATGAAAAAGTTACTCTCCAGCTGCTAAGGGTTGCAGGCAGAGTGCCCTCAGCTAGCTGTCAGCCTTTCACAGAAACTGTCTTAGCGAAAGAGAGCCACTGGCATGACGCCACGCCTATTTCCTGCCTCCAATGATTGGTCAGTTTGGGTTATAAAGGCACATACCCTTGCCCCAACCCCCAATGACTGTGTAAGGACATCTCAGCATCAGAATCTCACATATGGTTTTCTGAAGCCTCCTTGGAGCTTACAGCCAACTCATTTTTTCCCTCTATCCAACCTTGCTACCTCCTCTTACTTTCCATAATATCTCTTCTAAGAATCAATGGTTCCAATAAAGCTCTGACAGAAAAATAATCTAATCCAGAGTCAGGCAATGTGCCTAGTTGTCATGCTGTCTAGACTCTTCCATGGCTTTAATATTTTTGTAGATTACAAAAGATTTTTTTTCTTTTCGAATATTCCTGTTTAGATTTATATATTTCCTCATAATTAGAACAAGGCTATGCGTTTTATCAACTATATAAAGAAAATAATATTGTTTGCTCTTTATTGTACTCTATTTTGGTAGGGATTTGAAGTTGATTTTTTCCATTACTAATATATCAGTATCATGAGTACTAGATTTTTCTACTTAAAGTTTACTTTTACTATTCTTTTAGCAAATAAGAAGTATTTTCGTAGAGCTATTTTGTGACTTTATAAATAATTCCATTCATATCTCAACACTTACCACTAGTCTTAACATTTATTTTTCTTTCTTGCCTGAATTATTTATAATGATGATGGATCACAAATGTTGAGTTTTCTGATTTTCATAATTTAAATATATATATTAGCTGGCATTCTACTGCAAAGTTTTTCTTTCCACTCGATTGTTCATTTATTTATGTCAGTCTAAATTTATGGCTTTCTATTATAAATAATCTATTGTCATTATAATAGAGGTAGCAAGTTCAGGCTCTCTCATGAGTCAGAAAGTATATACAAATATATTGCATCATATAACATTTAGGTTCTGCCACTTAGCAGCCTACATTAGGCAAATTATTGAACTTCTTTGGCCCTGGTATTCTTACATAAAAATTAACACCTACATTCTAGGATTTTTTGTGAGAATTAAATGTGCTAAAATACTTAAAGCACTTAGAACATGTCTGGAATTTAATAAATGTCTTTTATGTGTCATTGTTTAGTATTATATGCATAGTTTATTTACTGCCTCTTTGTTTATATAAGAGTATTCTCTGTTTATCTTGCTTGATTCTGTTCATGGAATTCTTATTTCAAAACTCTAATAATAGTAATAATTAAATAACATTTATTAGTTGTTTACCATAGGGCAATTATTTTATGAAGCATGTATGTGCATTATCTCACATAATTCTTAGAACAGCTTTAAGATGTATTAAAATTATCCTCATTTTACAACTGTAAAAAATGTCAAGAGATGAAGTAACTTACTCGAGTGGCAGGTCCCATAATTACATGAGTTTTATATCTTTGTATATAAAAATAAAATACGTTATTTTTCTAGCTAGCTAATATTTTTTCCAGCAAAGGCAAAAGAACTCCCAGAATAATTCAAAGATTATAATATTTTAATTATTAATACCCAACACTTAATGAAATATCTGTGAAGATAAAGTTTTTATTTTAGCACTTCCCCTCTTAAAATGCCTACCATTAAAATTTCCCTGCTCCATTTTCCTCTGTTTATCACTGTTTGATTTCTACTCTCCTTCAAGTGAATTTGTGTAAACATAGAATATAACAAGTTTTAATCTTATCTACTATGATCTACTGACCCTGAGAAGTCAATTTTTCTAGGACCATAAAAGTTTAGAGTACTATTTCACTTAAGCATTGAATTAAAGTATGAGCTTTATTAAAATAATAATAATGATGATAATGTGTTCCTTGTATTTCTCACAGTCTGAAATATTTTACTAAGAGCTTGTTTATTAGGAAAAAATCTAGTAGAATCCATAAAAGGTATCTCTGCCAATGTTATTATTTTAAATAAATATCTTTTAAACAAATTATTTATTAAATCCAATAAAATCATATCATTTACCTATCGATTCAGGATATAAATTTGAAACCTTTGGAAAATATTTCATATTTTAAAAATAAAGTGTTTAAAGTGTAAGGAATATTAATATAAATGAGAAAGAAGAGTCCAGTTTTCTCAGGCCTGGTGTGCCAGACTTCCAAACCATTTGATTCTTTTCAAAAGTCTCCTGAAGCTGAGTGATAATATTACAGCTTTTAATAATAAACCATCTCTCACTTGAAAATGAGAAGACTCTCTAAAGGAAAATAATGAGTTTGGAGCACAAGGCAATAGATGGAAGAGCTCAAGGTTAAGAAGGAATACTATGATCTGCTGACTCTTAATATAAATAAGCTAAAATTATTGTTTGTCTGGAGCAGGTCAGAGTTCGTCAATAAAAATGCTATTTCTTGCCATAAAGATTGGTTAAAATGAGTTACTTAAAGATCTCATGAGTAAGGCTTTAAGGGTGAGACAATTGATTCTCATTAATGGTCCACTAAGTAGTTTAGATGTGGCTAAGCAAAGCAGATCTCCTTATTGCCTATGAAGCCATGCGGAATGCCAGGAGTCAACAAATTACTCACAGTGGTCCTGTAGATCAGCCAATGACATGAGCACATGTGGTGGGTCCCACCCACACTGAGGACATATAAAAGGCCCTCTGCAGAAACACTGTGCACACTGAAGTCGCCTACATTCCTTCTTCACCAAAGGACAACCTCGACAACTGACACCATGTGTGGCTACTATGGAAACTACTATGGGGGCCGCGGCTATGGATGCTGTGGCTACGGAGGCCTAGGCTGTGGCTATGGCTCCTGCTATGGCTGTGGTTTCCGCAGACTGGGCTGTGGCTATGGCTGCGGCTATGGCTGTGGCTATGGATATGGCTCCCGCTCTCTGTGTGGCTGTGGCTATGGATGTGGCAGTGGTTATGGCTCTGGCTTTGGCTACTATTATTGAGGACACCATCGAAGACTCTCATTCTTGATACCTGGAATTTGGATTCACCAATTCCAACCATATATCCTGAGCCTCACTGAAGACTTGCCTTCCGATGCCCTCTGGATCTGAGGCACCCATCTTTTCCTTTGCTGTATTTAACTCATAAAATGCTAGAGCATGTGAAATTCATCCGGAGAACTCCTGTTGGTCTCCCATTGGAATGATGCTGTCGCATACCCCACATTTTGATTTTTATTCAGTAGCTATTTCTCTATTTTCCTAATAAACTTGTTCAATCTGAAATCATAAACCTGTTTTTTGTTTGTTTGTTTTTATTAAAAATGCTATCGATGCTGTGGCTATGGAGGCCTGGGCTGTGACTATGGCTCTTACTATGGCTGTGGCTATGGATGTGACAGTTACTATGGCTCTGCCTTTGGCTTCTACTACTGAGGATGCCATGGGAGACTCTCACTCTCTGAATCTTCACTTAATGGTTTAGCAGTTCTGAAGCCGACTAGTTCTATGCCTCCTCATCAAGTGATGTTTATTTGAAACTAAACTACAAACTTCTGATATGATTTTCTAAAGTCCTGATACCTGGATCTAATGCCTCTTGATACCTGCATGAATATAAAATTCATCATGTGACTTCATTCCTCTTTACATTAAGATGATATTGGCATACCTCTTATTTTTGTAATTTTATACTACATTTGCTTCTCTGTTTTTCTAATTTCTAATTTCCTAATAAATCTGGGAGATTTCATATCCTTTTATGGATTATGCAAAGTTTGTCCTTGCTTATTTGGTTGTTAAATCAGGTAACAATTTTTTCTCTTTCGCAAATATTTTTCCTCAATATTTCTCTTTGCTATACTAATTCTGAGATTTGTGACTTCAGAAAAATCTGCAACCTTTGTAAATCTCAGTTTCTTGTCTGGTAAATAAAATTTTTTTCTTATAATGATTTTAGCTATCATATATTTTGCTATATAGATTTACCTAGTCTTTCAATTGGTACTTCAGGCTGTCTTCAGTCTCAACCAAAATCTGGCACGTTTGGCTGAAGTTGAGCTTTCCCTGTGTGACCGGAGGTCTATGAGTGTTGATATTATTTAGAATGTTCATTTATCATGCTTAATTAGATATATCAGATTATTTTTTTCAGGTTCTTGACAAACCCACAGTGAAGAAAGCCATATGTTAACCCTGTCTATTTGAATCCAAACAGAGCCCCAGTCTTCACTTATGCCTAGTCTCTCACTTATAAACCATTCAGATCAAGAAAGGAAAATTAGGAGTGGAGGATAAAGTAACATTTAGAATCTTACACGAATATGGGATAATGTCAATACTCCAGCAAGCCATTTGACACTAATTTTTATGAGTTCATCATGGACAGAAGATATTGTATCCTGAAAATATATGAGCATCGCTGAATGTATAAAATCTTACCTTCAATGTTGAGGTTTCTTCTTTGGTTTTGATATGTATAACATTCAATCATGAAGGTGAGACAGAAATTGTAGTGGCATGAATCTTTCCAGTTCTAAAAGAAAACAACAAATCATTATGTCTCAAGAATTTTGACAAGATTCACAGAATCACAACATAATATTCAAAATGTCCAGGATACAATACAAAATCATATGACATACAAATAACTGGTAATTGTGATCGATTCTCAAAGAAAAGAACAACTGAGAGATGCCATAGTATATAGACAAAGATGACCCCCAATCTTTCTCCCTTACTGATATCCAAGCTCTTGTGTTACCCTCTACTCCTTGAGTGCAACAGGACCTGTGACATAGTTCTAGCCAATAGAATATAAGAAGTCTAATATAGGAAGTCTAATCTCATGTTTATCTCACATGAGATCATAACATACATCTGTCTTACATACTTTCTTCTTTGCAGACTTTGATCAAGAAAACAGCTATGTTATGAGCTGCCCATTGGAGAGGTTCCCTCAGGAACTGAAAGTGGTCTCAGGCCAATAGCCATCAAGAAACTGAGGACCTCAGTCCCACAGCCTGCAAGTAACTGAATTGTGCCAAACATGTGGGCTTAGAAATAGGTCCTTCCCCAGTCAATACTTGAAATAAATCCACAGACCGAGCTGATACATTAATTGCAGCTTTGTGAAAAGTACTTATGCAGAGAACCCAGCTAAATCATGCCTGAAGCACAGACCAACAGAAAATGTGTGATTATAAATGTTATGTTTTTTAAGCTGTTAAGTTTTTAGTAGCAATAGATCACTATTACAGATACTAATACCAAAGTTAGTGGACATTTTTAAGTAGCTATTATAATTAAGATTCATGGGGTAAAAATAATCACTCTTGAATTTTATATATATATATATATATAAAATTTCTAGATAATAGATAGATGATAGATTGACAGATAATCTTCAACAGAGAAAGAGAAATATTAAAAGTACCAATTGTAAATTTCATAACTAAAAAGTAAAATACATGAAATTTTGAAAAACATTCATTGACTTGGTCAATCGCAGAACTCAGATAACAGAGGAGAGCATTCTTGATGATAAATCAATAGAAATTATTGAATTGAAACTCCAAGAAAATACATATTTTTAAAATATGAATAGTCTCAAGAATTTTTGGATATATCAAAAGGTTTATTATTCTTGGCATTAAAATCTCAAATGGATGGGGTAAATAGGTTGATACAGAAATTATATGTGAAGAAATAATGATTAAAAATTTTCCAAATTTGTTAAAAGTCATTAATTCATAGAGTAAAGAGGTTATAAATCCCAGTCAAAATAAAACTTAAAAAATATGTTTAGATACATCATAACCAAGCTTCTGTTCACCTAAAAAATTAAATTCTTGAAAATCGCTGGAAATAAACAACATATCAAATATAAAATATGATTCAAATTACTGTGGATTTTTCATCAGAAATAACAGAATAAAAAAAAAACAGTGCAAAATATATCTAAAGTACTGATAGAAAATAAGTTCCTATTCTATACCCAACAATAATATCCTTCCATTAAAAGGGTGAAATAAAAAAAATCTCAGATGAAGGAAAACTAAAAGAATTTGTGTCCAGGAAACCTTTTCTAAAATAAATGCTAGAGGAAGTTTTTCAAGCCAAAGGAAAATAACACTAAAGGAATACTTAGAACTTCAGAAATAAAGAAAAAGCAATAGAAAATTCTAAATATTGGGTAAATAAAATCGATTATTTTTCTACTCTTAAATTCTTTAAAATACACATAACTGCTGAAAGCAAAAAGTTATAAGTTTGAATGAGGGAGTTTGAGGTACATTGATATATAAGATATGTAATAAGTAGAGGCAATGCTAAAGGGACATATAAGTTTGCAAGGCTTATACATTTAAGTTAAAGTAGTAAAATATTAGCTCCAAGAATGCTGTGAAAGATTCATTATGTATTTTGCAATACCTGGATTAACCATTAAAAATATAAAAATATAGCCAAAGAGCCAGTAGGTACATTAAAATCTAACATTAAAAATATTCAAATCATGCAAAATAAGGCAGAAGAGTGAAAACTGAGAAACAAAAAAATTAATAAAATGGTAGAGCTGATTATGATCATATCAATAATTAAACATGTAAATATCTAAATACACAGATTATCAAACTTGCTAAAATCAAACTCATCTACATATTGTTTATAAGAAAGTAATTTTAAATGTAAGTGTGTGTGTGTGTGCATGTGTATGTCTAAAGAATTTCTAGAGAAATAAAATATTTTGAACTGAATGAAAATGAATATAGAAGTAACCGATATTTGTGAAATGCAAATAAAGCAGAGCTTAAAGGAAAATTTATGCAGTCAATTTTACATTGAAAAAAAGAAAGTTTTCAAATCATTCATTTAAGTTTCCTTAAAAATACTTAGTAAAGCATCAAAAAAAGGAAGAAAATAATACAGATAACAGCTGAAATAAATATAATTAAAACAAAATAGAGAAAATAAATAAAAGAAAAAGTTGATTCCATGAAAAGTTTAAATTGATAAACCTTTAGCAAGACTAACAAAGAAAAAAAGGGAGAATAGACATTTTAACAATACTAGGAATAAAATAGAGGTATCACTACAAACCCTATAATTATTAAAAAGGCAATAAGAGATCAAGAGTGTTCTTAACATATCCTAATTATTAAGAAGGCACACTGTGACTAGACTATTTGTACAAACAATGTGGGTTTTGTTGAACATATCTTTTCCTTCTGGGAGTCTGAAATTATGTTGTTGCTTTTTTGATCTGCCCCAATTAAAACTTCAGGCACTAAGTCTAAAGATTTGTGGACAGAAATATCACACACAGAATGCTTCATTTCTGTTGCTGGGGGAAGACTGAACTCTGTGTGGCCCATCATGAGGAAGAGAGCATAAAATATCTGTACATGGATACCTCCAGAAGCTGCCTGGGTCTTTTATCCTGAGAATCTAGTTATGTATCCTTACTATTTTGCTATAATAAATCTTAGCCATGAGTGCAATTATATACTGAGTCCCATGAATCCTTTTAGCAAATCTCCCAAAGCAGGAGTGGTCTTGATGACCCTCAACACAAAATGACCTTCTGGAAAAGGCAAAACTATATTAATATAGAACAATCAGTTATTGCCAGGGTTTAAGGGTTTGGAAATTATTGACTGAAAAAAGGTTATAAAGAGCATGAGATTTTTTTTCTTTTTTTTGGCAGGGGGTGAGGGTAGTGATGACACCATGTTGTATTTGATTATGGTTATTTTACCACGATATTACATGTTTTTAAAATCACAGAACTGCATATTAAAAGAGTGAAAATTTTTGTCTGTAATTTAAAAAGGCAACAAATGATTTGGGGCAACATAGTCTTTGCAGATGATAGTTTGTGGTGGGAAAAAATATGCAGAACATTTACTATGTGTTAAGCAATAATTAGACTAATTGATGAATGCTATTTCATTTATTCTGAAAATCAACAGTAGAGACTTGATCTCCTCTTTAAAAAAGGAAGGAATTTACAAATAGTAAAATACTTTTCAAAAGTCACTAACCTAGAACTGATAGAGCAACTAAAATAGAAATATTAAGAGACTATACAACATAAACAGGCAGAATCAAGCAAATAAAAAGCCCCTCCCCCCCAAAATAAAACAAATTCTATTATATGTAATAAATAGAAAAGAGAACAAGGTATTTATTTCAGGTTAAATAAGTTTATTAAAAATACTGAGAAACAGAATTATGCATAAAAATTATCCAGGTAGGACCAGTGACTGATTCATCTGGCAAAAGGAGATGAGTGAATTCACAGGAGAAATATCAGATTCTGCTTTCCACGAGGCAAAGCATGGGAATAAATATCTACAGCTTTTAGACCCAGACAGGGGCCACCGGACTGCAGGTAATCAGCAAATCATATTAGAAGCTTGTGATGTATTATCCCAACCTAGTGTGGTGACACAAGGGCTGGTGAATCGTGATGTGTAGGAAATATTTAGGAAATGTCTCCCATGATGTCTTCAATAGTAGTAGCCCAAGCCAGAGCCATAGCCACAGCCACATCCATAGCCGCAGCCACACAGAGAGCGGGAGCCATATCCATAGCCACAGCCATAGCCACAGCCATAGCCACAGCCATAGCCGCAACCCAGTCTGCGGAAGCCACAGCCATAGCAGGAGCCATAGCCACAGCCCAGGCCTCCGTAGCCACAGCATCCATAGCCGCGGCCCCCATAGTAGTTTCCGTAGTAGCCACACATGGTGTTGGTTGTTGAGGTTGTCCTTGAGTAGGGAGGGAGTGTAGGTGACTTTAGTATGCACAATGCCCTTGCGGAGGGCCTTTTATATGTCCTCAGTGTGGTGAGAACCACAACACGTGTCATGACATTGGCCAGTCTTATGACTAATTAGTTTGTTGTTTCTCAACCATAAGATAAAGGTTCAGAGTTATAAAAAAAGCTTGTTTAGTTTGGCCACTTGGGACTTCCCTGAAACAATTCAGTGCCAGTAATGAGAGGAGACAGTCATACATACAAATCCCTGCATTACACCACATCTTCATTTTAACTTCAATAAGCATGCATCATTCAATAAGCATGCATCATTCGAGAAGCAGCACTTGCAGCAGGCAAATTTTGACTTGTTCATGACACAAAATAAAATTTATGTTTTTCTCTTTTTCTTTCAAAAATGAATAGTAGTCACTTTTAACCGATGAGTTTTGCTTTTACTTTATTTCAAAACAATTTTTTCTCTTCGGCATTTTAGTTTTCTCTCTACCTATAAAAGGTGAAGCATAGAAAATTGTGACACCTTTCATCTCTATCATACAATTAACAAAGAACTATCTTATTCAAATATCTTGAAGAACCCACCTAAGCCAACTAGATCTGTGTTTTTTACGTATACAAATTATTGTTTTATTATATAGTAGGACACTAGAAATAGTTTCTTCAGTAGATTCCAAATTATTTTCAGAGCCTTCTATCTGAAAGAATAATGGATTTTATTTTTTGAGATTTCTCTCAAATTACCATTTTCAATAGATACTATTTTTTAACTTTTGAAAAGTTAAAAAGATTTTGCCAATCATGTTCTATGCACTTTATTATATTTGAAATGGTAGTTCTTTCTAAGACTTTTTTTTTAATTCTTCACTAGAGAGATCTGTTATTACTGGGGATATACAATAACCAGCTAATATTCTGACTAACTGGTATTTTTTTCCTTTAGACATTTGATTTTACCCATCAGACAAAGGTAAGTTTCTTCGTAAGACACACCACATTAAATCAGTATTCTATTTTTAATCAGGTACATGGAATTTGCTCATTCTATTTTTTAATTGTTTTTACTATGATAATCCAGGATATTAAGAAGCATAAAAATGCCAAAAGAATCTTGTTACCTATAAACAACTGAGTTGGATGTCTTTGGGAGGATTCAGAAAGGATGTGTGATTATGCACACATATCCACAATAACTAGACTGGTGACACTCCAATGATGCTCTGTGTTCACAGGCTGTTATTACATATTTCTTCACATAACCTCCGAGCACAGTTACAGAGTGTGGGATTGGGTTATGCTGCAGTGAGGAGGGGTCAAGATCGAAACCACCTGCCATTCAGTTAACCCTCCTGAATTCAGGTTGCGAGATCTTTGTATTTTACTCAATGTAAAATGTTCTGCTTTGATAAGTAATATAAATTAGTCAAGAGAAAATAGCCTCTTAAGAGAACTGAACAATGTTTTCTACTAATAATCAGGTCAAACATCATTTATCCATTTATCATGCATTTTTAATGTATTTTCTATTTTTATTGAGAAGCATATTTCTGCAAAATAGATACAGTTACATATTATTTCAGTCCCCCCTTCTTTTAGATGGTAACTGTGAGAAAATCTTTACTATATCAGATATTTTCATTTTTCCCCTACAGAAAATGTCAGTTGATTCGAATTATCATACTTTTGACTCCATCAATCAGTTATCATTCAATTGAGAATTATTATGACCATTAGTTGAAATAATGTGATAGCAGTTTATATATTTTTTTTTAATTTAAGTCCTATACATTGTATAAATTCATGGACCAGAAAATAGTATATTAAAATTATAGTAGTTATCAAAACAATTATTCAGCAGGTAGTTTAGTAACTGATTTAAATAATTGTGGCAGTTACTATCTGTCATATAACTTAATGTCCCCAATACCAAAATTTGTGAGGATAATTCTCTTAGAATTTGTTTTCAGAAATTATTCATTTCTTTTGAAGAAATAATATTTATTTTCTTTCTCATACAATGAGTACTCTATATACCATAACAGTCCTTTTTTAAATTAATAAACATTATTTTTAGAGCAGTTTTAGGTTCACAGCAAACTTGAGTGGAAAGTACAGAGATTTCCCATTAGCTGCCTGTCTCTCTATATATATACAACCTCTCCAAATATGGCCTTGTGGAACAGGAATGGTACATTTATTACAAATGATGAACCTACATTGACAGACTATTATCACCCAAAATTTATAGTTGAAATTAGGGTTCATTCTCAGTGCCATGCCTTCTACGAGTTTTGAAAAATGTATAATGACATGTGTGCACCATTGTAGTATTATATAAAATGATTTCACTGTCCTAAAATCCCCTATACTCTGCCTATTTGTCTACTATGGCATTTTATTTTTTTTAAAAAAACCATGTTGCTGTAGTAATTTTCTGAAATATATAATTAGTGCTTGATTATCTCGCATGAAATACAAAACAAACAAATTCTTCCTCAAGAAAACTTCCTTGAATTTCTCAAGGTACTTCTTCAAGTCACTATTCCTTTTCATAGAAAATTTTTAAAATGCATTTTCCATTTTTTTCTCTCAAACATTTGTACTTTTGACCCACCACTCCACTCTCTTAAGTCTTGCCAAATCCAAAAATGATTTGTTTCTGTTTTCATTTTACTGAAGCTCTGAAACAGAATTCAGGTTACTTGAACTCTTCCTCCCTGAAAAACTCTCTTTAATACCTAACACACTGTACTTTCTTGTTCTGCCTCAGCTTTGACCCTTTCAGGATTTTATTATTATAATAATTATCTTCTCCACAACCTGACCTCAATCTCAGAGCTATGTATTAGCCTTCCTATACTCCTTACCCTCACACTTTTATAGATGTATATTCAACTGTCTACTTGATAATTCAATTTTTTTTCATTTTTAACAGCCATCAGAAATTTAACTTTACCAAGACAAAACCCACGCTCCCTCATGACACCAAATATATTCCTCCAATATTGCAAACTCGAAGCTCAACAGAAATCAAATTACAGCCTTTCAGTGGATCATACATACATAGAATTCCTATTGCAACTTAGAAAGAATATCCTAAAAAACCTATTCAATCTCTGACATCATCTCCTACCGTTTTCCTTTCATTTGCCATCTCCAAACACAGTGGCTTTTCAGAATCTCAAATAGACCAAGGAGCCCCACTCCTAAGACCTTTGTCTTTGTACTGCAGGTATTCATTAAAATACCATGTCCTCAGATATATCTACTCTGGCCACTCAATTTAAAATTAAGTCCCCAATAAACAATAAAGTTTATTCATTTGTTTTTACTGTTTTTTAAGAACTCATCCCTATCAGAATTTATTGTATTTACTTCAGAATGCACTTGCCTATTGTCTGTCTCTCATTATCTTCTCCTCAATCATAATGTGATTTTCATTAGAATGAGAACCTCATCTACCTTTTCATTTCTCTATCCCATATGCTTAAAATGAATGGAGTGAGTTTATAATAGATATGTGAAGAATAAGTGAGAAATGAAAACAATCAACACAATAGAATAGTTCTCTAAACTGAGATTTCTCATGGAATTAATATTTCCTTTCCATGGCTACATGCACAAAGATAAATGGCATAAACTCAGCTATTAAAAAAAAAAAAGGAAATCTTGCCATTTGGAACAACATAGATGAAACTATAGAACATTATGTGAGTGAAATAAATCAGAGAGAGAAAAATAAATACTGTATGATATCATTTATACGTATGTGTGGGGGGAGATGATTTCATAGAAACAGACGATAGAATGGTGATTGCCAAAGGCTGGGACGAGGTGATATAGGTTAAAGGGTACAAAATTTTACTTAGAAAAAGAATAAGTTCTGAATATCTAATGTACAACATGGCAACTATAGTTAATAATACAGTTGTATGTGTGAATATTACTGAGTAGGTCTTACGCATTCTTACTACACCAAAAAGTAGAGTTAACTATGTGACCTGATAGACATGTTAATTATGTTGGTCTTGGTAATTATTCCACAGTAAATATGTTTATCAAATAATCAGGTTGCACACTTTAAATATATGCCATTATATGTCAATTATTTCTAAATAAAAATTTTAAAAATTACCTATTTTATCTTAAAGATAAATTAAAATTAATAATAGTATTAAACAGAGGCAAGGCTTATGTTGTGCCTAAGATCGCATGGAGGCTGAGTTCTCAAGTAAGCAAACACTATGTAATTAGAGACAAGTTTAGTATTGAAGGCACATGCCATGACAGCAAAAGAGTTCTGAATATATTGGTCATGATGAATACTCAAGATTTTTTAAATGGCAATTAGTTTTGAAATGAGTTAATCCTGCCTGTGGTTTTCCCACACACCACTCAGATTGCAGGGAACTGAATCTGCTCCTACTGAACCCTCCTTTCCTGATACCATGTTCTACTACAGCAACGACTGTGGAGATCTGGGCTATGGTTACAGTGGCCTGGATGGGGGGTACGGCTGTGGCTGCAGTTATGGTGGCGATGCCTGCTACCACCCGTGCTGCTTGGGAAGATTCTGGTGTTCTAGCTTCTATTGAGATATGCCAGAATGCTGATTCCTTGGATATTTTTTTTGTTACTATATAATGATTCTTTATTATATTAGTATCATTTTCTATTCTAACACTAATATCTAAAACATAGGCTATCTGTGATAAAAGAGTCACCAATTATTATCTAGAATATCCAATGATTTTGTGGGGAAAAATTCATTCATTTTTTTATGTTTGCATAAATCAATAATCCTTTGGAAAAGTTCTAATTTTGTTTTTGATTAAATATAAATTAGTTTGCAAGAATAGAGTGTGTTTTTTACATATATTCATTTATCTCCATCATTTCTGAGTGTAAGAATATTTGCATGTGTTAGTGTGTATGTTGCAGGGGGGGTTGCTGTGAATCTGTTGCCTTTCTAAAGCTAAGGTCTGCTCCAATTAATTCACTGGCACTTGAAAGGAGAAAGATTTCATTCTGAGAAAATCAATGCTTTGCAACAGGAAGTCACTGGCATGACTGCAATGATAAATGCAGAGAATATATTGATGAGGCACCAATAAGCATCTCCTGGAATTCACTCTGAACCAACCACTCAGATACAATCATATCTCATATTATGTTCACTTTCTTCCTTCACTTCCTCTTAAAGTCCATAGCTGGCCATGAATTCTCAAAAACAAAAGAAAAATACACAAGAAAAGGATTCCCAGGACAAGCTCAAGTCATTTTTTTAGCTACAAGTTGGTTTTTTAAGCAGTATCTGACAGTCATCATCTATGTCTTTTATTTCCTTCTTGCTTTACTAGCACTTCTGCTGGCCCAGGTAGTTTGCCTGGTGGAAGAACCTAAAACTTTATCCCTGAGAAGTCTGAGCCCCTAGTTCCTGTGCCCTAAAACAGCTGCAGTCTTTTGGAAATGAAAAGCAAACAGAAGATATTCCAGTAGATCCTGTGAATTTCTGACATATATGCTTATACTCCAAATGCAGAGCAGAACTTATATCTCCTCATAATAATCGAAATAGTGAGTTATTTCCCTGCTGATCTACTGGCATGAGGAGACCACTATTATCAGATAGGCAAAAACTTTATGTTAATTTATTAAATGAGAAATAGAACAATTCTACATTTTTTTCAGATGTATATATTCCAGATATTAGAGTATCACTGGTTAAAAATGTCTTCTGCATTGTAAAAACAATACAAAATTCCAGAGTATAATTCTTAGCTCATTATTTAGCTGCATTTTAAGAAGCCATTTGAACTGTTTGATGTGATATGTGCTAAGACAGATTCCTTAGCAGTGAGAACATTATTTCATCTTTTCAGAGAACTCCTCAGTCCAAAACTATGTTATGCAAGATTCTATGATGATAAATAAGACACTGCCTATCTCAGATATTAGTGCTGGTCATGTCACTGTGGACAGGAAAGGCAAACTCATACCCAAAATACCTAGCATTCCAATTAAACAGCAGCTTCTATCTGTATGGAAAGAGTCTGCTAAAATCAAGAGATGGTTGGTATCCTCTTAGTGTGTTATCCCATCAAGAATTCAGTGAAGTCCTCTGGTGATTTCAGAGTGTGTGTTCAGCTCCAATATTAGCTAGATCAGCCTTGTAAAATGAAGTCCTTCTCTGCCATATGGCTACTCTATCCTTGAACCCGTTACACATATCCTAGGATTGCAGATGACAGATGATGTTGGACATTTACTGGCTGATCCACTGTGTACCTGGCTATTTAATACCTCCTCTGTAGTGGAGTCACTCTGGTGGAAATTGGCTTCAAACACAAATATCTACATAATTTTTATCCTCTCTGATATGTTCATCTACTTATTTTGCACCAGATCTCTTTGTTTAATTGTAGTCCTTCCAGATCCCTGAATGATTAGCCAAACTGTTAGTAAGTATCCAGATGCCTTTGTATACCCTTACTTAAGACCATATGTTTCTCCACATAAAATGGATGATCAGGTGTACTACAGGAAGCTCTGTCCACTGAAATGATTTCCCTTTGCTGTTCTTAGTGGGGCTGTGGTGCAACATCAGTACATTTTCAGCTAATGCCAACATACTGAGATGACCCATCCATGAAACAAGTCTATTTGGTCATATAAACACCCCCATGGGGACATGGAAGTGAGTTTATGGAAAGGTTTTAGTGCTGGAGAGATAGATAAATTACTCATGACTTTTTCACCTGTTCTAATTGATCCTGAATCTATATTACTGCTTAACATTAGATTCTTGATGCCATATCCACCCAAATTAATGGTTTGGTGGGTTTGAGAGTACCCAGTCTTGATTGTTAGCACATATGTTCATGTGATGTCTCATAGTGAGAGATGTTCAATCTCTACTTGGGTCCATTGGTATGCCAGGAGCTTCTTTTTGAGCTGTGAATATATTCTGTCACAGTGAGGCCTTGATGCAGAACCCTAGCAATCTGTGCTGCTACTCTCACAGGATTTGTCAGAAACTCTGAATTTTGCATGAGGAACACTAATGAATTGCATGTGCGTATGATGGGTACTGCAACTCCTACACAGTTTAAATCTTTAAAGGTAACAATAATTTCTGCCATTCAATGTCGTAATGGTTATTTTTTATGTGTCTACTTGATTGGTCTAAGGGATGCCCAGAGAGCTGATAAAACATTTCTGGATGTGTCTGTGAGGGTGTTTCTAGACAAGATTATCATTTGGGTCTGTAAACTAAGAAGATCACCCTTACTAGCATGTCTGGGAAATATGCAATACATCGAGGGCCTGAATAAAGCAAAAGGAACAAAGTAAGGGCAAATTTTCTCTCTGCCTGAGCTAGGACATTCATCTTCTCCTACCCTTGCATATTGGTGCTTCTGGTTCTCAGGACTTTGTACTTAAACTTAATTACACCACTGGTGGCTTTCCTGGTTCTCCCGCTTGTAAATGGCAGGTTATGGAACTTCTCAGCCTCCATAATTATGTGAGACAATTCCTATAAAAAATCAGCTGAAAGGAAAAAAAAGGAAGGATAGAAGGAAGAACAAAAGATGATAGATGAGAGAGAAAGGAAGGGATGGAGAGGGGGAGAGGGGATAGATAAGAGATAACTAGGTAGATCGATCAATCAATGCTATTGGCTTTTTCTTTAGAGAACCCTGACACATGCAGTATATGTGACACTGATTCTGGTATGCTAAGTTGGCTGCTGACCATTGTCAGAGTCTTCTAATTGAACATTCCCACTATACTTTAGTAGTAAGGGAACCATGTAAGGATTTTGTTAGCTTCTATGTACCACCATACCAGGGCTGTAGAGATTTCTAGAAGATGGGTTCATGGAATCATTAATCCCATTATAAAACACATTTGAACCAGAATCCCAATTAATAGCATGTGGTCTTTGTGTGCCTTCAACCTAATGAAAGGAAATTGTTATATTTGTGGTTTCTATAGAAACATGAGCTCAGACTCTGACAAATAGCATCCTAAAAATTTGAGTAATCTTCCTAGTATTCAGTTGCTCTGATAAATTCTCAAGGTTTCTTTAGAAAGAAATTGAATATACTCCCTTTAGAAAAAGATTAGGTCATAGATGATAGATAGATAATGAAAGGTGATAGATAGATAGACCAAGAGATAATAGATAGAGGATAGATAGATATGATATTTTTCTGTGACATTATAGCACTCTTTCTCAATGGAGTACAAATTCAGGAGAGAAAACTGTAAGCAATTAAGTAACGGGGAGAATCATCATATATTGAGAATAGTGGCAAATACATTAAGCATTTAGATGTCATAGAATTCGATGATTAAATAACCCTCATCATTACAGCATGCAATGTCTGCACTCAGGAAGAGGCATAGTGGTGTATTCCTAGAACAACCATAGTGGGTTTTTAAAAATTATTATTTCATTATTCCTGACTGCATAGCCTTCTCAGAAAATATGACAAAGCTAATTTCTTTATTTATTCAGTATCTGATATCTGTTCTAGTGTTGGCTATCAGGAAGGAAACTTGACTGACTCAACATTATCATATTATGTATGTGTATATGTGTGTATTCATTGTGTGTGTGTGTGTGTGTGTGTGTCTGTGTGTGTGTGTGTGTGTGTGTGTGAGATAGAGAGAATTTATATTGACTTTTGGATGAAAATGGCTTTAGAAAAGAAGAGAAGATAATGATAGCAGTTTAAAAATCTGTAACACTGAAGAAACTAATAAATGGTACCTCACATATGTAAGTATTGCTATCCATATGCAAGAATCTTGAAAGTATTTCTCTGTGAAATTTTGGAAAACTAGAAGAAAGAAAATAGTTTAGGATTCTATGTTTAAGAAAGAAACATTTACCCATGGAGAAAAATAGAAGAAATCTGACATAGATCAGCAGGACAGCCACAATAAACATGAACAATAAAATCTTTTATATAGTGTTGCAAATGACTACCTTCAGTTTCCCACACTATAAGGTCTCCCTTGAAAATAATTGTTTTTGCTAAATAAGCAAAACAAATTAGAAATCTAAAAAGTTTTCTGTACAGCTGTCTATGTATAAAAGATTTGCTTGCATATGAATACACATAAGTTCTGATGAAACAAATCTATAGCCTAAGTACTGGGTATGTAGGTTATTTTTTTTTTTAAGGATAAAACCATATGAAAATAACTAGCCATAAAAAATAAAGGATCAATCTAAGATCTTAGAATGAGCCCACCTATTAAAATTGTGTTATTGCAAGAAAAGGTAAAACCCTTTAATATATTTTTAATGCTAAAATGTATAATGTTTAAGATCCACAGACTATATAAAACTATAACAAGCATACAAGCAAACAGAAAACTATGAAAAGAAGAAATATACATTTGTCATGAAAAAAATTACTGAATCTGTTGAATACAGAAAATTTAACATGAGGTGAGATGGGGAAAAAACTGAGAAGTTCTACTAGAATTTGGAGCAAAAGCATAAAAAAAGTAAAAATTATGCAAACTAAATAACAGACACGCATAAGAGATTTTACGAGTCTAATATAGGAAGGGCAGAATTTCATAAAGTGCAAGCTAGAAAATTAAGAGTAAAGAAAGAATAAAATGGAAGACTTTACTTTGGAGGGAAGGATTAAAAATAAAATTGATCATAATATATATTTTTGGTTAGTATTAGTCAATGACAATTAAATGATACTAATAACCAAATTTATCCTGAGAGATTCTTCTGCATTTAGTAGGGGAAAGAATTCTTGCAATTATCTAAGCAAGAAAAACCAGCACTTTACATTAATATGTAAAGAGACAACAAACATGTGGTTATGAGATATCTCTTCGCACATTAAACCTGCCAGTGAGAAAAGTATTTTATCCCTCTTTACTTTTATTCAGCTGTAAAATAGGAATCATTTTAACACATCACAGAATTGCTCTGAGGCTTATGTGAGATAATGTTCATAAAGGACTTAGCAAGTGATTGCCCTATGGTAAACAACTTATAAATGCTCCACATACATAAAAGACTGACCACGCTCTGTGGTAAACAGCTAATAAATGCTACTTTATTATTATTATTTAGATTATAAATATAAATTATTATACACAATTTTAGAGTATGAATTATATAAGCAGCACTGAACAAATTTGATAGAAAATTATTCTTTTATATGCAAAGACTTAGAAAATAAGCCATGCATGTAATAGTAATGTTATGCTTTTTAAATATTAAACATTGTTCTAAGTGCTTTACATATTTTAACGCTTAATTCTCATATCAATTCTAGAAGATAGGTTCTATCATTATACTTATTTTTTATATATATAAAACACCAATTCTAGAGCAGTTACATAATTTGCCAAATGTCACAAGTCGGTAAAAAGCAGATTGTGTTTTATGTGTAGAAACTCAAGAAGTATGATGTGTATACAGTTGGATAGAGAAATTACAGTGATGTTGAGGTAGAGGGTTTTTCACTGTAGGAAAAGAGACATAAATAAGGAATAAGATATAGAAAAATCCCATGTATTTCAATTTCAATGTAAGATATTTATAATTTGAAGGCTTTAAAGTGAATAAACCAATATGAGCAAATAGATGTTTATCTGTGAATGATTGTAGTGGCATTTAACATCAGAATCAATGCATTAGAGCTGCTGAAAGTGTTAACCCATTTTAGGTGATATTAAATCACATGTAAGTTGCCAATCTTAGAAAATCATAGTGAAGAACAGCCTTGGTTTCTGAGTTAGATCTAAGGCATTTCTTATGGCCAGCTATTATGGCTTACCCAGCAAACCAAAATAGTTTTAAAATCTATTATTTCTTGAGATGTGTAAACATAGATTATCCCATTTCCACTTAATATTAAACAAAAATTCTAAACTTTAAGGATAAAGTAAATAGAAAAGACAGATCCTCATACAAGTATACTTTAAGAGAAAAAAAATCAAAGCTCTCTCTGAGGCTTTGAGTTTTCCAGGGATCTTAATTCCTCCTTGTAAGGTTAATAATTTTAAATTGTGAACCTGTCAACAGGAGTTGAAGCATATCCATTATCTTAAAATAAATAAAGCAGTTATAGTCATTCATGTCCAAAATCTAGAAATCCCATTTTAAGAAAAGATAATTGCTAAGTTTGCAAACATCTGAGTCAAAAAAAAAAAAAAAAAAACAGTGGAAAGGCAAATGGCTGCAATACAACTATGGAACCACACAAACACGGGAAAGAAATATTCAGGACAAAGAATATAGACTACCTTGAAAAAGCTCTAAACATAAATATACAATGGTTTTCAGGAATGTCATCTTCTAGAATAAAATATTTAAACCATAGTAAGGTTTGGAATGTTAAGTAGAGAGAGGCAGGTTTGACCTCTACCTCTTGAGCTGGACAAGCAAAATAAATACTTCTTGCTTAAATACATGCAAATCAAAAATTAGAATCAGAATCATGTGTCAAAATTCATATCTTCTAAGGAATTTCATATAGATGACTGTTTTGATGTAAAAATCCTTAGAATATATCAAGCTTCCAGACAATGCTTAACTAGATTGACAAATATTATCTTGTCTATCTTGAAAATAACTCAGCCTAACACATATCATTCCTGCTTGACCAGAATAGAAAACTGATGGTTACAAGGACTGTCACTTTCTTATAGTCACAACTCAAGTAAAAATATTTTTTAAAAAGATAGCCCCTAAATAAAGCAATTATTTAATACAATTTAAAAAAAATAAAAACTAAGTACAAGATATTAAATAAAAAGAAAATCATGATTGTTGTGCCAGAATGAATACGTTTATTAGAAAAGCAGAGAAAAAGACCCTGCAGGAAAATCAAAAGGCAGCATCAGTGAAGCATCTTTCACATGAGAGACCACACAGAAGTTTGCAGGATGAATTTCACCTTCTCCCTCTTTTCATGAGTTAAATTCAGAAAAGGGAAAAGTTGATGTATCAGATCCAGAGGGCTCTGGAGAACACGTTTTCAGCCAAATTATGTCAAACTCTGGTATAAGATAATTGTCATTCACCATGAGGCTCAGAACTTGTAGTGTTTAGGTTGGTAAATCCCGAAATTCATCTGTTGAGGTTGAGTCACCCATGATGTCCTCAATAGTAGTAGCCCAAGCCAGAGCCATAGCCACAGCCACATCCATAGCCACAGCCATAGCCACAGCCATAGCCACAGCCCAGTCTGCGAAAGCCACAGCCATAGCAGGAGCCATAGCCACCGCCCAGGCCTCCGTAGCCATAGCCCAGGCCTCCGTAGCCACAGCATCCATAGCCGCGGCCTCCATAGTAGTTTCCGTAGCCACACATGGTGATGGTTGTTGAGGTTGTCTTTGGGTAGAGAAGGAGTGTAGGTGAGTTCAGTATGCACGATGCCCTGCAGAGGGCTTTTTATACGTCCTGGGTGTGGGTGGGACCCACTACACAAGCCATGCTATTGGCTAATTTGCAGGACAAATCTGAGTAATTTGTGGGCTTCCAGTTTTAAGGCATGGCCTTAGGGTCCGTGGAGGACATCTGCCATTGTTTAAACACGCCTGAATCATCTGTGAGTCATTAATAAGAATCAATTGTCTCATTTTCAAAACTACTCACACAAGCTCTTCAAATTACCCATTTGCAGCCAGTTTTTATGGCAAAAAAATAGCATTTTTAGTAGACACTCTAACCTAAGCCAGACAAACGATAACTTTACCTTCTTTCGGCTGATATTCAAAAAGTGACAATAATTTACCTTTACCTTGAGTTTCTCCATCTCTTCCCTGCTAGACCAAAACCATTTTCTTTTTCTTTAGTTCTCCTTATTTTCACAAGAGAGATGGTTTACTATTAAAAGCCAAAAGCTTCATGAGACTATTGACAAAATCCAGTAGTTTAAAATTGTGAAGAAAAACAGTCCTAATAAAAATAGATTTCTTTCTCACTTACATTAATATTTCCTTTTATGCTTTTATTTTTAAAACATCAAATATTTTTCCAAAGGGTTCAGATTTATATTCCGAATCTATATCAAAAAATAGAGAGAATGAAATTTTACTGAAAACATTGCATTTTTATGCAGGAATTTTCTTTAAATTTTAACATATTTGTAATATTTATGTTCTGGTTCAAAGGTACATATAAACATTTCTTTATTTAAAATAATAATAGTGGCAAAGGTAGCTTTCAGCCACTAATAGATTTTTACAAAAAAAAAAAACAAAAACAAAAACAAAAAAAAACAGGTAAAGGAGTTCTTAGAAAAATATTTCAGGCTATGAGAAACATTCTACTAAAGACTACTATATTTTTTGTATGCAATGAAGCTCAGATCTTCAATGATCAAGACAAATAACCCTCTAAACTCATGTTCTTAGATGTTCATAGGTGCCAATAGACTATAGTAGATGAGAGTGAAACTTCTAGAATCAGCCACCTGGATTCAAATCTTAACTCTATCACTTATGACTATATGACCACTAAAACTGTGCCTCAGTTGTCACCTGCAAATTGGATTGTAGCAATAATACCTATTCTGCAAGATGATTTTGAAAGTCAAATCAGTTAATATGCGTCAAGTACTTAGAATAATATTTACTCTTATTATTTACTCTTATTATTTCTTTTACTCTTACTTTATTTACTTATTATTTACTCTTATTATTTATTTTATCCCATAACTGTAGTCCCAGATACAAGCTTCGGTGGAGAGTTGATGAAATGAACAAGAGAACTCAGATGTGGTTAAGTCCTCATGTAGGCACCTTTCGTCATTGAAACGAAAGGACAAAGAAACTCTGCATTAAGTAAGTGCATCAAAAAGTAGAGAAAGGCATATCCTGATGTTTCTGAAGAAGAGCATGTAACCACAACAAAAGCAAGTAGAAAATGCAACCATTTGTGTTCATCCAAGATGGACCTGAGTGTAGACTCTGATTTTCCTACAACAACCAAAGACTTTTCTGGTTGTAGAGCCACAAGGGCGTAGCACTGAATGCTAGATAATGGATTGAACAGAGGAGTTTTGGGGATTATGGCAATGGAAAATGGCAATATGTATGCGTTATGCCAGCCACAGATGTCAGCAGAGGACAAATGATGGTGTACCCTCCAATCAACAGCATACCACTGCACATTAAAGTCTACCTTGGGAGGAGGAAGAATGGTGAAACCTTTAATATAATTGAATTTAATCCTTATTAATAGAATTTCATTAAATTTTGTTGAGTTTACACAGAAGGAACAAGCATAAATGTTTTTCCATCTAGTGCACATGGTGACTCAAGATAGAATTTGGTAAAATATGAAAAATAAAGTATACTGGACAGTTGTATATTTGTATCTGGTAAAAATGTTACCTGAATTATGTATTTAACATAAAATTGTTCTATCTATGAAGACATATGGGGCAATATGACAGATCTTTTAAGTAAACCCCTCCCATTAGCATTTTAATTTCCCCAAAATAACTGCCTCAACTGCAATAGACAGATGAATTTGAGGGTGCAAATAAACATAAAACAATTTAAGTCGGTTGCAGTTTGCATAGTTTTTGTGATTTCACAGAATCTCATTATGGAATTTAAATTTGAGTCCTTGATGAGGAATGGCTTTAAACCTAAATCAAACTATTATTTAAAGCACATGGTTTGATAGTGAAAAACTTGATGTGACATCTTGTCTGAGAAGGCCACTCTATGTCTAATAAAATGAGAGATTTGTGAGAATATTGCTATTTGTCTTATTTGTGGTTAGCACAAAATAATTTATAATGAGGGCAGCATTTCCTACTACAAAGGAAATATAAAAGTCCTTGTGAAGATGGTGAGATTCAAACTCAGAAAACTATCCACTCCTGACGTCATCCACCCCTGACCCATGATCTACTACAGAAACTTCTATGAGGACTATGGCTGTGGTGGGCTCAGCTGTGATGAGCTCGGCTGTGGCTATGGCTGTGGCTATGGCTGTGGCTTCAGTGGCTATGGAAGCTAAGGATATGGATGCTACCACCCAACTTGCTAGAGATTCTATTGAAAAATTTCAGAGTCACTAAACCTACCATATTTGTCCTCCTGTGAAACACAGATTCTGCTGTTGGCCTTGTTCATCTTACCTTGTCTCTCCAAAATAGCAAAAATGCGTCCAGACTATTATGAAAGAACTATAGAGGTCACCTTTCTCTGGTTCCATTATGCAAGATCATAAAGAATGCCTTTTAAAATGCAACAAAAGTTTTCTTTAGGCTCTGAGTACTTCTTTCAATAAATTTAATCTCATTGCAAATATGATATGCTTTGATGCTTATTTCTGTTCATGGTCATTTTTTCCTATGGATAATTATAAGATGAAAGCCTATTTATAGTTACTATCGCAAGGGACGACGCTACTTTCCTTCATCCTTTTAAAAATTTTTGTCCCTCTATATATCTCTCACACTATTTAAAGCTAAGCTTCCATATGAAATAGTTAAGTGATTTCTCCTCACAAAACTTTGGCATCTTCTCTTTAATTCATGTACAAAATACTTCATAATGCACCTGAAGTCTGGTAGCTTCACAGGGCTGACTGATCTAGTTTTCCCAGAAGGCAAAGGAAAACACCCACATTTTAAGTCATGCTTCTTCTATGAGCTTCCCTGAGGTCTGCTTCCTGACTCTTCTCTAGTAGCTTCATTGCAAGAAAGCCTCTCAGTTGTCTGATGTCACTAGTATCAAGCTTGTGTCCAGGCTAAAATGAGAATGTTGTGGCAATCCTGAGATTCTTGCCATGTTTTTAGTCAATGTTTTTATAAATAGACCATTTTTACTTTGAAATTCATTTCATAGCATTATTTACTCATTTACTCATTCATTTATTCAATACTTAGCTTCTAAAGTACCCCAGGCATGTTGTTGTTGAGAGACAGCATTTATAAATGGATATTTGAGATTGTTTTCATTGTGACATTACTAAATTTTATATTGGTATACTATCTATAAACCTCTGATATTTGTGTTATATTAAAATTTTACAATATAATATTCTAATGTTTTGAAATTGTTTTCAAATGAAGAGTGTGAGTTTTAGCCTCGTTTGCATAAAAAAACTTCTCAATTAATTTATAAAAACAAACTATTGAAATTAAGGAAGTTGTATGCTAGTTAACATTAAAACAAATTATATAACTAATGAGATTAAAATGTATTATGATTTTTTAATAATTAAAATTCATCAAATTTCAAACCAAAAATTTAATCTATATATTATAAAATCTTTAAAAATTTTATAATGTATTAAAGCATAGCCTATCAATGTGAGTTCTTACTTTTATTAATTTTATATTTTATATTTAATGATTATAGGTAATTAATAGACACAGAAAATTGTAAATAAATTGCTAAATTAACATTTGGTGTATAGGTTCAAATGTTTTTCAGTATGGTTTACTGATATAAAAGTCTAAAAGATCACTGCTTTAGAGCAGGGCTTATTACCGTGTGGTATGTTGACACCTATGAGAACCAAAGACACTTTCAAAGGGATCCAAAAGGCCAAAATTATTTTTATACTATATTTGAATGTCCTTGACACTCTTATCAGCTCATGTACATGAAGTTTTCCAGATATATGCTATTATGATGTGAGTTGCCACAATAGATTGAATGTAGAAGCAGATATGAGAAGTCCATGTCACATATTTCTTCCCCCACTATTTCAAGAAAACCTTTCTAGAGAACTGCTAGAACCAGTTTAAAAGCAAGCTGATTATACGGGAACCCACAAGATATGGGAGGAGATCCAATACCAATACTTGGACTTCTAGATAATCCTTAATTGTGTAACATAATGGTAAATTTATACAGAAAAAAATTAAAGTTTTGCTTGACAAGTAAATAAACCTCAAGATAAAAAATATCTCACTTCATATTAGTATTTTAATCTAAATGTAGTCATTTCATTGCCCATAATCAATAGAAAATATTATTTAGTTTAAAGAGTCATTTGTTCAAAGGAAAGAAATTATGTAATCTAAAAGATATTTTACTTCAATAACCCCTCACTTTTATAACTTTCTTACTCAAATAGACATACTCTGTTTCCTGATTGCATATCTGACTATTCAATGGAAATTAATATTGTAAGAAAGAAATAAGAAAGAAATTGGGTCCAAAGGCTTGATTGTTGACAACATTTAAAAAAACCTGAGTAGGGACTTAAATAACAAACAGAGTGACAAGCTCTCCAAAATATAAAAAGAATCTCTAATTTATAACACGTGACATGATTATTGGACTCTAGGAAACATAGTTAATAATATTTGCTCTAAGGCTCTGTCCTTACTTCTTGAAACAAGGGTTTTATAAAATTTTATTACTCAACTTTATCTGAAATAAGAGGACACACTTCCTCATATGCTACAGAAGATGTATAAAATTTTATGTACAGATGGTGACATTCAAACTGAGGAAAACAATTCCCTTTTCCACAATGAAATTTCTACTCCTGATACCATGCACTGTTATTACAACAATTGTTATGGCAGCCTGGGCTGTCACTTTGGCTGTGGGCGTGGTGAGTATGGGCACAGCTGCCCGTCTTACTGTGGTAGAGCCATCCAGAGCAACTCAGACTACTGAACTTCTTTACCTGTAATTTCCTGGCTCTGCCTCCAGTTTTCTTTTTTATTAAATGTATTGAAGTGACATCAATTAAATTAAACAATATGCTACTAAAGAATGACCAAGTCAAAGAAGAAATAAAAGGAGAGAACAAAAGAGACATAGAAACAAATATAGCAATTATTTATTATTAGAGTCATATGTTTTGATTGTGAGAAACTTGACCAAAAAGCAAAAATATTTCTAGCGGAAGAGTCTCTTTGCCTAAAAAATAAAATACAAGAACTGAAGAAAGTTTTCTAATGTAAATTAGTGTATATTGTGAGTTTAGCACTTCCTGTGGTTTGCCCAACCCACATTTGAAGGTATATAAAAAACTCCTGGTGGATACTGACATTCAGGCTGAGGACATTCTCATCTGAACCTTCAACTCCTAACACCGTGTGCTACACTATAGCAACTACTATGGTGGTCTGGGCTGTGGCTATGGCTGTGGCTATGGCAGGTATAGATATGGCTGCTGTCACCCCTCTTTCTCTGGAAGTTACTAGCCCTTTGGATTTTACTGAGAAACATCTAGAAACACTCCAGGATTCATCTATATATTTTCCCAACTCCACTTTCTGAGTTCTTTATGAAATAGTGATCATCTCATCCTAGGCTACTTGAGAAAGAGAGAATTTAAATTCTACATCCATTTCAGTTGAATAAAATCATCTAAAATTTCTTGCTTTATTCAATAAATTTATCTTCTTGTTACTATGATACAATTATTGCTCTGCAGATATTTTAGTTCAACATCCTTCATGTGAGACAGAATTTATTTTAATTTTAAATAAAATCTCCAGAATTGACAATATTGCTTTTTTACATTACTTTTGTTATATCTGTTGCATGCACATGTGTGAGAATATTATGATAAAAAAGTTTTTCTTGATATGCTAAAAAAATCAAAGCCTACAAACAAGTTATTTCTAAATGAAACTTGTTTTTGATGAACCTATAACCCCTACCACTGCCTATATTTGATCATGTAAACATTAGCTCATATGCTAAATGTTTAATTAATAGATAAAATCACACAGCAATACTTCTATTTCCCATAAATATATCCCATAAATATATTCCCATAAATATATTCTATCGGGCTCTTTTCTTATACTCCACAGTTGAGCATGTTGGACTGTGTTTCTTGGTAGTTATTATTTGATTTTTCACTTCCTATCTTTTAAATCTGTATCCGATGTTAGCACACAAAATGTGTATGCTTTGAGAATTTCTAGATAGTGTCACCCTATTACCAAATCAGTACATCAGGCATAAGAAATTTGATTACTGCTCTCATGGAACAGTGATTTTTAATTTTATAAGTCTAACTTTTCTTTTGAAGTTATCATAGTTTATTTTTATATTGAATACAACTTTCTTTCAGACACTACCAAAAAAAACCCTGAATAATGTAATTTCAACATCAGTCTGTTGAAGACTCATTTTGACTTAACATTTGAGTCATTTTGATTTTATTTGAAATTACATTTTTCTCTAAATGATTGATACAGGCACAGCTACTTTATTAATATGAAATTTCAACATACTTCATGTTGCAGATATGATTTCTTAAGAATGGTATGCATGGCCAAACAACTGTTCAGGAATTGCAAATTTATTTAATTAATTTAAAAAATAAGGTTATGAGATTAAATAAGGACGTTTATGGTTTGCCATAAAGTATTAGAGGTCATATCCCATTTTCTCAGTAAGTAAAGTTTTTAAATATTGTATCCATTATAATGGAATTTTCTAAAGTGGCCTCCTAAAAATACCACAGCCTGTGTTATGAGGAAAAATACCAAAATACTAAGAACACCATACTACTGACAAAATTTCACATGGTACCAGCACCTAGGACAGTGCCAGACAGTAGTGAGGATAGGAGTTTTTGTTTTTGTTTCTGATTTTTTTTTGTTTTTGTTTCTGTTTTTTTGTGAATGAAAAAGAGATAAATTAATAAATAAAGCTAACAAATTTTTGTTTTGTGTGACTTTTTAAATGCTTTAAATGGAAAGCTTACTTTTACATATAAGAGCAGATAAAAAACATGTTATTTAGATGTGAATACATTTATCTCTCTCCAGAGCATCAATGCCCAAATGATTTTATTTTGTCAAATTGGTATTGTTCAAATCCTTCCCAAGGTATGCTCAGAGGGGAAGATAAATCCAGTAATGATGAAGAGTAGAGGGTTAGTGTTTCTCTATTTTTTTACTCAACGTGCTTATGGCCAAGAATCACTGGCCATAAAAGAAAATATAATCATACACTTGCATAATATCAAACCTCTGATGATTCCGATGAGAAAACTGTACAATTGCATGCTTAAGATTATCTAATAAAACAAAACAAAATTTACTTTTTATTCATAGTTGGAAAAACATCAATTCTCTCACATGTTCATGCATGATACCTTTCTTGAATGATACTGTGTGCATGCCATTGCTTCAGTAGATTTCAACCAATTGAACACATACCACGTCCACTTTTGGATTTACACTTGAATCCAGTCAATGTTGGTAAAAAGCACAACTCAGTAATGAAAATTAAATGCTAATAAAGAAATTAAAACCTAGGATATGTTCTTCCTAGAGACAGGAAATTTTTTTCTACATACCAAGAATGTTCTACCTGTTCTATCTGTTCTACAATACATGCTCCCACTCTGCTACTCATCAGTCGTGTGTGCATAGATGCTCCCCAAAAACATTAGAGCAGAATAAACCCTGGGAACATAGTAGTGGTAAGGAAGGAGGATGGGAAAGAACACAATTTTACTAACACCATTAAACTAAGCCTTCTTCATTTTCTACATCTAGGTCGGAGGGACTTAATCAGACTGTGACAGATGAATGTATAAAATGCCAAAGTTTTTCACTAAAAAATAAATAACAGACTCTCCGAAAATGGAACCATTATACATTAATGAAAATAAATATAAAATAAAATCTAATTTGCATGGGTATATTATCATAAAATATAATCAAACACAATCATTAAAAATTAATGTAATAATAAATTTAATATGACGTTATTGAATTGTACATTTTAAACTTATCTAATTGTATTAACCAATGTCATCCAAATATATTTAATAAAAAAATAATGTAAATGTCATAACAAAAGAAAAGGTGTCTTTATAATAAGATAGAAATGTATTTGTAGTCAGTCAATTAATCAGTGCCATTTAATGGGTGAGAAACATTATATTAGAATGAAAAATCTTTTGCACTAATGAAAATAGTTCATTAAATTTATAGACAATGTGGCTTCAAGTACCTTTTTTTCCCACTACCTCAGATTTCATAAAGCAGTAAAAGTTAATATTCTTTAAATGAAAATAGGTGAAAAAAAAAACATAAGGTCTTATACGCTCATGAAATTACATGGAGACCAATCCAAGATAATATATTTTTATACAGTAGTTTACATAAAGTGGACAAGATTGTTTAAAACAGAATAGCTCCTCCTATTAAAGGCAAATGAATAGATTGTAGAAACTCAGGCATCATGGCTTGAGGGACTCACTTCACATAAAAAGAAGATTGATGAGTAGTTCTATTGCAAATTCGTCTGAAATATAAAGTCAACATTGCCTGTGGTTTGCCCTGTCTACTATTTATTTTGTTTAAAAAATGCCTTGCAGATCATGACATTTAAGCTCAGGGAACTTATTTTCTAACAGGTTGTGCTACTGCAGTGACTACTGTGGAGTCCTGGACTACTGTGGTGGTGGTCTGAGACATGACAATGAAATTTTTTAAATCAACATTTTAGAACTTCTACCAATAATGAGTCTTGGGAACTATTATCAAGTGCAAAAATTAGCAGAGAAGAACTGATGGGGAAGAGTGTAATATGAACTCAATTAACAGTCTCAACATTACTGAATTTGGAGCAATGGGAGAATCAGATACTAGGTGCCTCCTAATACGATACAAAAGAAAGTACACAGAGCACCTATAAAGTATTTTTCTTTCTAAAAAAAATAATAAGAATGACCAAGATCACATCGATACTCAACATCTACCTATTAGGATACAAATGGTATGAGAGACAGAGGAACATGAAAAGACAGATAAAGGAAGACATGAGCCACATTTAAAATATAAGAATGCTACGGAACAATTGTATGATTTCCTCAAAAAATAAAATTCATGATGGAAAGAGTTGGCAAAAACTATGAGGCCTTTTAAAAGAATTAAGATATATTATGTTTTAAATGAATGAGTCTCAATGTGAAAAAAATAATCATACAAACATATTTGTGAACCAATCACAGAAACCTGATCATAAACTTAATAGTAGAGGATTCTAAGAAACTTTTTTTTAAATTTCACCTGTGTGATTGTGTATTGTAATCATATATTTAATCTCATTTTGTGATAAAGATACGAACTGAAGTACTTATAAGAAAAATGCTAAATCTTATCCAGTATTTGCTTTAAAATATTCAGCAGAAATAATAACAATGATAAAAAATATATGGAGAGAAAAGGAACGAGTGGTAGAATATTGACAGTTATTAAATCCTGAGGATGTTTGTGAAGCTTCAAAATACAATTCTGTGTACTTTTGTGCCTTCATAAAATTTACTTATTAAATAAATAATAAACACAGAAAAGCTTACATGACTCTATCACATTAAGAAAGTTATTTTTCACCTTATAGAAGAGCCTCACATATTTTATGCAGATGTAATGATAGAATTTAAAAAATCAACATTGAAGAACCTAGTCAAAGATTAAACTCCATTAAAAACTAGTCAAATATTTTAAGCTAAATAAATAAAGGGTGAGTACTAGTTATAAAATGGGAAAAAGAGAAACTTTAAAGGCATATGATTTGATCGTAGGAATGTTGCTGACTCAAAAGCAAAGTAATCTTCCTTACAAGGGCCTCACATTGTCCAATAAAACAAAGATTCAGGAGGTACGCTAACGTAAATTAGTAGGAAATATGTCATTAACAGTCATGTGATGTGTCCCACCCCCAACCTAGGGTGCATATAAAAGGCCCTGTGCAGGTTGTGAGCTTCAAACTGAGGAAACTGATTCCCTGCTTCTCAACCAAACCCTTCACTCCTGAAACCATGAGCTACTACGGCAACTACTATGGAGGTCTCGGTTATGGCTACAATGGTGTGGGCTGTGGCTACGTTGGCTGTGGCTATGGCGGCTGTGGCTGTGGTTATGGATGGGGCTACGGTGGCCTAGGCTGTGGCTATGGCTGGGGCCCTGGAGTATATGGATATGGCGGCAGCCGCCCATCTTGCTGTAGAAGATACTGCTATTATGGATGCTACTGAGATACTTCTGAAGAAATTCAACTAGCTGGTCCACCTAGGCTTCCTGAAACTGCCTCCATAGTTCTTCATATGAACAATTCAATTTGCTATTCTAAAAACTCGACATCATCCTAAAGGATTTTTAAAAAAATAGGTCAGATTCTGCAAGACTCATCTAGAATCCCTGAAATCATCTGGAATGTCTCACAATTTTTAAAAGAGTTTTTCCTTTGACAGTTTGACTTTGAAAGTCTTATACTTTTGACCAATAACTTTTATGTGAGAAAAATTTAGGTGAATATTAATAAATAGCACATTGAAAATATTGATTTATTGTATTTAAATTGATTTCTCTTCATTGTGTTCTATATGTGTTTTGGTATGTTGTCAAATGGGTTAGTATGATGGTTAATTTAGTCTGTCAATTTGACTGTGGTAAGGGATGCCCAGATAGCTGGTAAAACAAAATCTGGCTGTGTCTACACGAGTGATTCTGAAGGAGATTTACATTTGACCCAGCAGACTGAGCGGAGAAAATGGTCCTCACCAATGCAGGTCAGCAAGATCTAATCCACTGTGGACCTAAATATAACAAAAAGATAGAGAACAGACAATTTTGTTCTTTTTGCTTGAGCTGGGACATCTCCTGTCCTTGGACATCAGCACTCCTGCTTCTCAGGCCTCTGACTTGGACTGAATTACACCCTTGTCTTTCCTGGTTCTGCATCCTGCAGATGGTAGATCACAAGACTTCTCAGCCTCCACAATCATGTGTGACAATTCCTATAATAAACTTCCATATAGAAATAGAAGGTGTAGATGTATATATACATGTATATGTGTGTATATACATATGTGTGTGTATCTTTTTAGTTCTGTTTCTCTGGAGAACTCAGACTAATACAGGTAGAAAAGAAGAGTACATGAGAGAAAGGGAGAACACTTGTCTTTGGCACATCCTCAGGCGACAATGATACAAGAGTATGACTTCATTCATAGAAAATGTATGCTTCCTTGTGGTTCTTTAGTCACTGCTCCCTCTGTCTCATCAACCTAGAGTCTTAGCATCATGCTCTACAAGTTTAAATGCCTTTGAATCGATGGCTCTTTTCCCCATGACAACTGTCAACTAGCTTACATGTTTAGGCCTGGTGTAGTGGTGTTGGTAAACTGCTCTCAGGAGGAGGAAAGGTCCTAATATGTGATGTGTGAATATTTCCATAGTAAAAATATTCTTATTATTTCTGCTATAATACTACCAACATGATGTCACAAAATGCAGCAATAAAAGGAAGAGGCTGTCCGACTGGTACATCTGGCTTCTAGACACCATTTGGAGGCTGCTTAAATAGTATATCTGTTTGATATACTGATATTTAGTACAAATTGTTCCTCCAGGAGAAGCTCATTGATATAATCTCAATACGGATTAAATATAAAGAGGCTCACTTTATATTTTATAATTTTTTTTGTATATATAATAATTGAGGTACTTTTTTCTGCCTTGATGGATCTAGGTTGCAGAGGCAGGATTTTGTGTGGATAAAAATAAAAGCACAATAAAGTGATTGAGTGAAATCTCAATTTAAATGGATAGTTGCAGAGTTTCACTGAAATGGCATCATAAACGTACCCTCAAGTTGGTTTATTTTATAGTGTATTAAAATATAATTCTGTTCTGTTTTATTTAAAGTTTATATCTGTCACATCTGATTCTTTCATCAGACAGAACAAATAATTCTTAGTATAATTAAATATAGATAATTCAACAAATATTTATTGCCTACTACAATCTAGTAACAATTTAAGGCAGTGGATTATTGTCCTTTATCTTTCATAGAATAAGATTATAGAAATTATGAAAGGATGAATTTGTTCCAGCAAATTCCTTCTAAAAAATTTCAGAGGAAAGATAAAATATCAATATTTTAATATATACCAAGTTATAATTTATCATAATTTGGAACAAATTATACATATAGTTATATAGAGTATAATTAATATTATGGGCTTATAAAAATTAATTATAGA
This sequence comes from Macroglossus sobrinus, assembly GCA_004027375.1. Lineage (NCBI taxonomy): Eukaryota > Metazoa > Chordata > Mammalia > Chiroptera > Pteropodidae > Macroglossus > Macroglossus sobrinus. Next base: position 54,785 of record PVKZ01004433.1, read on the forward strand.
ATATTGCTTTCAGCTTTCAAGATACCCACTCATTCACTAAATGCAATATAGAATTTAAAACTATAATAGAATAATATAAATTATATATTTATATAACATATAGAAATTTTATAGCATAAAATTTTAGACTGCATAATAGAAAAAATATACATTTAATATATATAAATTAAATATTATAATTTAGAGGAACATTTATGTACTTTATGTTATTCAAGTAATTTGGTATTATTGATCAACTGACCAAATCTACAGTAAGTAAAGGCTTTGAAAATAAATAAATGATGCTTTTTAAAACATTAATAGACTGTGTTTTATCAGTTTTAGATTTGCAGGAAAATTGAGCAGAAAGTACAAAGTTTACATGTACCCCTTCACCCTCCCTCCTCAAGAATCTGCTATTAATTTCTTGCATTAATTTGGTATATTTGTTAGAATTGATGAACCAGTATTGACACATTGTTATTAACTAAAGACCACAGTGCACATTGTGTTGCACATTCTATGGGTTTTGACAAGTGAATAGTAACATCTATCCATCATTAAAGAATAACTTCGCAGTCCTAAAAATCTCCAGTGCTTCACCTATTCATCTCTCTTTCCCTCCACACAAAACCCTGGCAACCACGGATCTTTTTATTGGCTCCATAGTTTTGCCTTTTTCAGAATTCCACGTAGTTGGAATCAAACAGTGTGTAGCCTATTCTGGTTTCTTCTTTTACTAAGCAATATACATTTAAGTGTACTCCATGTCTTATCTCTGTTTGATAGTTCATTTCACTTTATTGCTGAATCATATTTCATTGCATGGATTTACCAGTTTGTTTATTCATTCATCTATTACAGGGCACCTTTATTGTTTGCATGTGTATAAACATCCATGTACAGATTTTTGTGTGACATATGTTTTCAACTCATTTGGATAAATAGTGAGCAGCACTATTGCTGGTTTTTATGGTATGAGTATTTAGTTTTATAAGAACCTGCCAAACTGTCTTCCAGAGTGGCTGTACCATTTTTCATTCCCATCAGCAGTGAATGAGAATTCCTGTTGTTCCATATTCTCGCCAACATTTGGTAGTGTCAGTGTTTTGGATTTTAGCCATTCTAACAGGTGTGTAATGGTAGCTCATTGTTTTAATTTGCAATTCCCTATGACATATGATGTTAAGCATCTTTTTGTAGGCTTATTTGTCACCTGAATATCTTTTTGGGGAACATGTTTGTTCAGATTTTTTGCCCATTTGTTTTTTTGCTATTGAGAAAATGAATCCTATTAAAGTCACATGAATTGACTTTAAAAATCCTAACATCATTGCAAAGTAATCTTGGCTATGAAGGCTTCATTTCACCTTATGAATTGAAAGCCTCTAAAAATTTTTCAATGAAAATTAGTGTGAAATATGTAGTAAACGTTGCCTATGGCTTTCCCTACCTGCTATTGAGGGTGTATAAAAGGTCCTGTGCAGATGGTCACATTCAATTTGAGGCACCGTTTCCCTGTTACTCAACTGAACCATCACTCCTAATACTATGTGTTTCTACAGCAATTGTTGCAATGGGCTGGGTTATGGTTATGGCCAACTGGGTTGTGGCTATAACTGTGGCTATGGAGGGTATGGATACAGCTGCTGCAGCCCATCTTGCTCTAGAAGATTCTGGTCCTATGGATTCTACTGAGGAACTACCAGAGTCTTTCACACAACTTGACTCCTGCTCTTGTGATTCCATGATTGTTTCTACAGCTCTTCACCTGAAATTCTACTCTCCAAAGAGTGCTCAACCCAGTCTTAGGGGGAGGGAGGAGTGAGTTTCAAATTCGCCATGTTTTTCCCTGCTTATTTAAAGTTATTTGAAATATATTATGATTTATAGAACTTTTTCTCTAAAATCATAGTTTTATTTTATTTCTATGTACAGGTTAATGCAATAATTTTCATGAGCAAAAAATTTTAATTTCATTTTATAATCAACATCCTCATGTCAGTATTGCTTTATTTTCAGTTACCTTTCTTCATTTTCATTAGTTTTGGGTGATTATAACTGAAAACACTGTGTTATTTGCATTCTCAATGGGTGAAGTGTCAAAAAGATATGACTATCATTTCTTCCCAGGCAACACTAATGTAGATTCATATGCACTCGTGTATATGCCTACAGTCATTGCTTGATCATATGAAAACCTTATCTTCACAAGCTAAAATTTTAACTAATAATTATCCTATCTAATAATAATTTCTATCATAGTAATCTAATTTTCCATGATTATATTTTGGTGTGTCAGTTCTTAGCCTTTTTCTGGCATTGCACTTAAATTAAACCATTTATTGCTGTGTTTTTGTATAAACTTGTTCTTGTTTTTTTTTCACTTCAAATATTTTTCTACTGAGACATTCTCTCCTATAGATCCAACATTAGAAAAAAGTTCCATTTGATAAGATTTCAATGAAATACTTTTTTTGCCATTAAATGAAATTTGTTTGACAATTTTCATTATATTTTAAAATTTTACACAAAATAAGACTATATTAAAATAATTTTCATTTTTTTACAAAGATGGATATTTTTCTGTTGGTCTTTTGTAGTTGTCATTTCCTCATGGTATGAGAGTGAAAAATATAATAGGATACAAAAGAGTAAACCACATAGTGCAAAACCTGGAAAAATAGTCCCCAGGTATAAGCACTGTATGGAGTAGTCACTTTATAAATATTTGTTAGATAAGTGAATTAATGAAGCTAATAATTATGCAAAGTTTCTCATTCAATTTTTATACTATTTCATTTAAAACACATGATAAACTTAATCTGCTTATATATATTCATCAATCGATCTCCAGAATCTCAATTTTTTTATATCATGGCATTTTTGTCAATTTATACATTCTCTGCAGCATGTAATATCTTAGAAAACTCTGTGTTTCTCAGTAGTGGAATCCACATTTTTATAGCAGCCCATCACTCATCAAATCAACACTGAGATGGTTGTGTGTCCAGATATAATAAACAAAAAGCAGATTATTCATATCAACTGTGGTATTAGCAGAGACTAGTGGGGATTTGGGCTTATTCCCCCATTTGAGGACAATAAGGTAGTTCAATCAAGCACCCTGTTTTCATCAGAAGGTGTCAGGAGGATAGAAGGTATTAAACTTCTACTCCAGTCATCTGCAATGAGGAGGCAGTGTGAGTTGGCATTTCACTTTGCCAAGGTGGTTTCAATAAACCTGACAGGAAGCTAAAGAGACACACATACCCAAGCCTTGGTACTTTACAAGAGGATTTGTTGCTTTCAAAAAAGATAGAGATAAAATAGGATTCAAGTCTCATAATCTTCAAAATACACAAAACACAATAAAATATCACTCTTCATACTAAGAACCAGAAATAAAATGAGAAAAGATAACCAATGCACACATCAGAATGAGATATTAAAATTATCGAATAAGAATTTTTATTAAATCATCCGAAAATTGCTTCAAGAAGCAATTACAAAATTTTTGAAACAAATGAAAAAGTAGAAAATCTTAGTAAATAAACCTTATAGGAAGAATCAAATGGAAATTATGTAACTGAAAAATGCAATAACCAAAATAAACATTAAAACTCTGAGTTTAATAATAGAGTGGAGGTGACAGATGATAGAATCAGTGAACATAAGGGCAGACGACCAACAGAATTTACACAATCCAAACAACAGGGAGAAATCAGACCAAATAAACAGAGCCTTGTGGACTTGTGGGACAATAACAAAAAACTAACAGTGCTATCATGAGAGTCCAAGAAAGAGATCAAAAAGAGAGTAGAAATGAAAAAAATTTCAAAAAAAGAATAATCTCTTGAAATGTACTCTTTTTTTTTTTTTTTTTTACATATTGAGAAAAATCGGTTTGAATAACAGTAGATTTCTCATCTGAGACCATGGAGGCTAGAAGGAAGTGACACAACATTTTTCAAGTACTAAAAAAAAAAAAAAAAAGAAGAATCAACTAGGAAATTTATGTCTGGCCAAAATATCTTTCTGGCATGCACAGATGAAAAACAATAGAGATTTTGTCACTAGCACACCTACTTTTAAAGAAAAGCAACAGAAAGTTTTCCAAACAGATGTGATAACAATAGAAGATTTGGAATCTTAGAAAGAAAAGCAAGTCGTTAGAGTGAGTAAAGATTTGAGTAAATACAACAGACTATTCTTCACATGAGTTTTTTAAATGATTATTTGATGATGGAGCCAAATTTTATAACACCATCTGATATAATGTTGAATATATGTAGAGGAAATATTTAGGCAACTGTATTTTTAAAGTGGGAAGTATGAAGAGACTTAAATGAAAATAAAAATTCTACTCTTCACTCAAAGTGATAAAATGTTGATATCAGTATACTGAGATAAGTTGTATAAATATATTGTGACATACGTAGAGCAACCACTAAGAAAACTACGGAAATCAATATATTTTAAAAGTCTGTAAATAAGTAAAGATGGAATTAAGAAAAAGTTTAAGTAATACACAGGAAAGCAAGAAGAGAGAAAAAAATGAATAATAAACAAAAAAGTGACAAAATTGCATTAGTAAGCTCTAATATGCCAATAATTGCTTTAAATATAAATGACTTAATTATACCAACTAAAAGAGACAAGCAAAGTGGAAAAAAACACAAGATCCAACAATATGTTGTCTACAAAAAATTCATTTCAAAAGTGACATAGGTAAGTTGGTTCTTAGTATAAATAATCACAAATGGTTAATGGCTATCATATTGGACAATGCAGCTAGATTATTGTACTATGTGAATATACCACAATTTATTTATATAATAATTGAATATTTCAGCTTTCTACTTATTATTATGAATAATGCTACTATAAATAGTCTTGTACATATTTTAGTAACTATGCTTGTTCATATTTTCCTCTGTATGTACTTAGAAGTACAATCCATGGTCATAGAATTAAGCTTTAGTAAATAGTTCCCCAAAAAGATTATGACAATTTATAATTCCCACAGTGGTATATGAAAGTTTAAGTTCTTCCATATACGAGGTAATACTTCATAGTTTTAATATTATTCATTTAAACTATTACAGTTGTTATTTATTCATCTCACTATACATTTGCTTTGCATTTCCCTGACAAATAATCAGGCAAACATGATTTCATATATTTATTTCATATATTTATTGTCCAGTTTTATGAAGTGTGTGTTTATGTCTTTTGCTAAATTTTAATTGATTGTCTGCTATTTATTTATTAGACTCTTTTATAAATTCTGGAATTATCGTATACAGGTATTATAGTTAACTTTTTATGATATTTGCTTGACATTTTGACAAATAAGTTCTTAAATGAATATAGTTCAGCCCATCATTTTCCTTTTTATTGTTAGTTTTTTAAATGTCCTGTTCATGAAATTGCCGGCTACTCTAGAGCTATATGTATTACCTAGAAACTTTATTAGACTTTTTGTTACAATTGTATTTATAATTCATTATGAAATAATTTTTATGTGGTGTAACAGAGGTCAAATTCATTTTATCCAGATGAATAACTTAGCCTAGTACCATTTACTGAAAAGATAATCCATTCCTCACAGTACTATAGTAGCGCCTTAATTTTTTTCTAGTATGTACAATTAAATTTTATATTTCCCTCTTATTAGTGCTTTCTTTCTAGTTGCAATATACTATATCTTCAGTATCATTTAGTTTTAAATATTTTCTAACTATTAGGATTTTTTCCTCGAACCACCAAAAGCTAATTACATCACTTGACTATGAAATATTTGGGGCTTTTGATGATACATTTTTAATATTAATTTTTAGAATTAATTTTATGTGATAATAAAATATATCATAAATTATTTACATAATTTGAAATGTTTTGCGGCTTTCTTAAGTTTTTGCACATAATCAGTTTCATAAATGTTCCATGTGCGCTTGAGAATTATGTTTTCTGATGTTGGGTTTTGTCTTCTATTTAGTTACACTGGTCAATTTCACTAATTGTGTTTCAGTCTTTAATATTCTTCTTTATTTTTATTTTTGTTTGCTAGTTCTCTCAGTTATTAACAAATGTTTTATTTCACTATAATTATGAAAGATGCATTTGCTTAACATTAAAGCTAAGTTATTTAGGTCATATTAAATAAAAGTTTCTATGCTTTCCTGATAGTTTGGTCCCTTTATGATTACAAAATTTTCTTTCCCTGTTCTACAAATTCTATTTCTTTAATGTCTGATATTATTATAGCTACACCAGTTTTCCCAAATATATTTTGACTTTCAAATATTCTGTAACAGGTTAGAGATGTGTCTATTTTAAGCAGGATGTAGCTAAGTATTACATTTTCTCAGGTTTACAGTTTTGTATTTTCATTGATATGTTTGGTCTTTTTATATAACCCATATATTGGGTCTTTAATTTGCCATCCTTCTTTTTATTTTATGCTTGTCCTACTAGGTTAATATTCCATTTTCTGCTTTCTTACTTTCCTTGAATAAATCATATATTTTATATTCCATTTTCTTTCTATTTTATTCATGATTATTAGTTTATTATTTTTGCAGTGATTCACTAGAGAGTAAAACTTGTATTTTTATTTATTACATTCATATAAATTAGCATTTTTTACTATTTATCATATAGGCTAAAACCTTAAAAAACATTAACTACAATTATAATTCTCACCTTTTGTGTTAATGTTTTTAAGCCTATTGGTTCTATGTATATTTTATATCCCCCACAGATGAAGATGAAGATTTGTACAGATAATATTCACTTATCTTTACTATCATATTTATTCATTACTTTATTCATTACTCTTTAATTTATTTGTTTCCAACTGAAATAATTTTCTTTCTGACTAAAGAATTCGCCTCAGTATATCTTTTAGTACAAGTCTGTTGATGACAAAGTCCCTGTTTGTCTCTCTGAACATATAATTATTTCTTCTTAACTTCTAAATATTTTCACTAGAAGTTATTTTACTAAAGACTTTTAAATATGCTATATCTTTAAAGAAAAAAAGAGAGAGAGGAGAAGGAGGAGGAGGAGGAGGAGGAGGAGGAGGAGAATAAAAAGAAGAAAAAGAAGAAGAAGAAGAAGAAGAAGAAGAAGAAGAAGAAGAAGAAGAAGAAGAAGAAGAAGAAGAAGAAGAAGAAGAAGAAACTTATTCTGCAGCACAATAAAAAATGCAGGCATTAATTTACATTGAATTTTACATATCAATTTTTGTTAATAATATTGTGTCCATATCGACATTGCTAAGTGTAGCAATCACAATTATGAAAACTAAACAGAAAACATTCTGGGTATTTAGGCAACAAAATATTAAATTAAGTAAATTGTAGTTTATTCAAACAACAGAAGTTCAGAACAAAAAGTCAAGATATGTCTCCCCTGCAGCTCAGACTTATTCTGTTTCAAGGAGTCAGAGAGTGCAGAACCACAGGTGAGCCTCAGGATAGCAGCCAGTCTAATTAATGATGAACCTCACATGTTCAAAAATGTATGTTATCCCACTGCTGCTGTTATCCAATAATGTAAATTTTTCCTCTATCTAATTTTGATAAATCTTAGACAAAAGTTTATCATTACAGTAATTAATACTGAAACCTTTCTAGTAAGCAATTCTGAGAAATATGGTCTTCAGTCCCTGTGATAAGGGGACAAAAAAAGAGAATAATATTGAGTGGTCTCAGAAAATCTAGCCCTGTAGGTTTCAGATAATGCATTCTACTTTTTTCTAGACCAATATCTCTTGTTCTAATATGTGGGTCTTTTTCAGAGTCCTGATATTAGACAAAAGTTTTGTCCACATTATAATATAAAAATTTATAAAAATATATGTAAGTTTCACCATTTAAGAAATTAAATTCTACCTCTAGCAAGTTAATTAATATATTATAAAAGAAACAGATATATAAGTAAATTGTGAATTGAACAGTTGAACTGATAAACTCACAGACACAAAAATGATACAATTCTAAATGTGAATGGAGATCTACTTATATGAATTTATGAAACAGCCTATAAATGAGTGAAAAGGCAGATAGTCAACCACAAGTAATCATTAGAAAAGCTAACATTTGAAGAAGTGCTTATATTTTAAAAATTTAAAAATATAAAAGATAATTATTTATTTTTTGGCTTCATTAACTTTTCTCATGCAAAAATGTATGCTCACAAATAAGGATATGTATAATTGTACATTACACATTTCATAGATGAAAATAAATACCCCCCAAAATGTGACATAAGAGCTAAAGTTTGCTTTAAAAAAGTTTTGTGTATTTTAAGCAAAAATGGATTTGACATGGAGAAAGTACATAACTATATAACTACATATGAAAGTACATAAGTACATAACTACATATGAAACTAGAAAAAAGACCATAGCAGCAATCGTTAGAAACTTCTCTATAGTCACTCAAATTCACTATTATCTTTTAGTAAGTAAGAAATTTTCAGGAATATATCAAACTGACACTGAAAGTACAGCTGCCTGCAGTAAGCAGGGCAGTGTTTCTCAGGAGAGTATATTTCAAAAAACCCCACATTTGCCAAAGGTCATATATCTTCTTGCTAATGTCAATGAAATAATATGGCTTCTTTCTCTCTTTTCTAAATCCTAGTCATGCTCAAAGGTCTACCACTGTCAAAGTTTATGGGGAATCTTCCTAGCAAGTGACATAGGAATGTAGATGTCTGTTAATGGAACACATAAAAGAGAATAGAAAGAGATTAGAAGAGTCCATAGTTGCTGATAGAAAATCGAATACTTTAGATTTCACTCAAAGATGTCATTGCGTTTCTATTTTTCCACAAGACAATGTTTTCTCTACTCTCTGGGTCTATGCACTGTAGACAAGAAACACATCAACTATTAAGTTTAAGATAATCATTTTAATAAGGAATGTGGAGCATAATCTTGCTTAGGAGAGAATTTACACTTTATGTAAATGAGTTATTACCTCTCTAAAGCATCGTTAACTCACAGAAATGACTGCCATTCAGGACTGGTATTGAGACAATGTTTGCATGTTTCCTTTGCCAAGGTCATGCTACTTTTAGAGAGCAACAGATGGGCAAGGGCAATCCCAGATTCAGAGAAAAGAGGAAGATCTCATCCCTGTACCTGAATATGAACAGAGTCTTCATCAGCATCCAAATTTGGAACAGTAGGTTTTGACAACATTATAACTTACAATTCACCAAGTTGTATATCTATCAAAGAGATTTAATTAATAGTTTCAAAAGAAAATTAATAAGTAAGTAAATGGCAAATTGCACAGTTCTATGGCAAAATTATCTGGACCATGGTAAAAACACTGAATAACAGATTTCAAGGTGAAAGAAGAAGTAGCAGTAAAACAACAAAGGGATACGTGTGCAGTTATGTTACCATAAGTGATCACTGCAAACTTATAGCTAGAGGAAATAATTGTTTGCTTCTTAAAAAAACAAATAGGTAATTTGGCAGCTGTGTGACTTCATTAATGTCTCTAATTCATGAACCCATATACCCACATATGAACATTTATAATTCCTAATCACACATTTAATTAAGATAAAAAGTATGCTAACAAAAATAATAATCATTAAGGATGTGAAAAAATGTGCTTCCTATACAAACTTGTCATATACCTTAAACTAAAAAAAAACATAGTAATGAGAGCCTTCCAAATATACCAAAGATGGTTTGTTACAGCATCTACTTTGATTGTGGGACTCCTGATACAATAGCAAAGGGTTCTTAGTTATGAGGGCTTCTTTGTACCTGATAAACTACAGATTCTGAAAGAATGCAAATTATTGTAAAATAGGAGGCTAACTCTTGCCTGTGATTTGTTCCACCCACAAAGGAAGGTGTGAAAAGGCTCTGAACAGATGTTAACATACACATGCAAATGGACGAAATTGATAAACTGCTCTTCAGCTGACCCTTCCATTCCCAACACCATGTCCTATTACAGCAACTACTATGGCAGCCTGCGCTGTGGCTACAGAAGCCTGGGCTGTGCTATGGTGGGTATGCATATGGCTGCTGCTGCCCATCTTGCCATGGCAGATATTGGTCCTATGGATTCTACTGAGAAACTTTTAGAGCCATTCAGCCTGTAGAATCTCTCATGTGCTTCCCAATTATCTTTTCAGGGTTCTCATAGGTTCTTCTTATATGCAATTTATTTGTCTTTACAAACAGTGAAAATTTTATCCTAGACTACTTCAACTTCGGATCAAAAACCATAAATTTAGCATACTTCAACTTGATTGACCAAAGTCACATGTAATACTTCATGATTCATAACAAATGTTTGTTTGATATTCTATTTCTTCTTCCTTCATTTCAACTTAACAACTTTGATGTGAAAAAGTGTTTGAAGTGTATGCTTCAGTAAACTTTCTCTTTCATTGCAAAATGCTTTGCATTTATATTCATTTCTCTCTGCCATTTGTATGTGTATATATTCCATTTAAGGACACATGAAAAAAAAACAGAAAATTTACAGATATACAGCCATACATCCAGAGAGTCTGGATAGTAAAATGGTAATGCTGGGTAGGATGGGTTTGCTTGCCAGGTACGAGGGAAAATTCTGTTCATCAGTAGTATAAAATGCAAGGTTCGGGTATTTTCTGTCCCTTATACTATTTTTTGGTTGTTTTAAAGAGTAAAGATGTGTGATTTATATAGATCAATTTGTTTGCCAAAAGCTCCCGCAGTTAAAAATAGACTAATACATAAGATTACTTTTTAATACCTGTAAATATACTAATAATTCACCAATACACATATACAAACAGATTACTTGATGAATACTCTGTATATACTCCTTCATGGTTAAACTTCACTCAGTCCCACTCTCCTTGTGTTCTTCATTTTTCCTCCCCACCACTTCATTTCCTCTGTTTGACTCCATGACAAATAATTCAAAATATACAAAATGTAATGTTTTACTTCAAAGAAAATCTTAAAGTAGCATATTTTCTAATTGATTTAGACTTTCCATTAGTACAAATTTCTTTCCATTTGCACAAACACCTCTGTTCTTAACTGAATGGTGAGAAAGATGAAAAGCAGTCATGTCCTGTTTGCCCTCTGCTACAGTCCAAAATAATAGGCATGGCAAGCCCAAGGCAAATGGAAAGCAAAAGTGACCTCAGAGATTGAGGCAGAATTGCATTGAGAGAATCCCCAATCCTAAAACTGAGATGTTAAGAGATACCTCTGCAGTACCCACATCTGAGACAGTGGTATTTTACAAGATTGTGATATGTAAAAGTATAAGTCAGATAGATAGAGATTGACAGATGGATAGATAAATGGATGATGAAAGGATGGATGGATGGATGGATGGATGGATGGATGGATGGATGGATGAATAGATGATAGATAGTAGGTAGGTAGACAGACAAACAGGCAATAGAAGAGAGAGAGAAATGTAGATGTAATAAAATGTTTACAATTGAGGAATGTGAGTGGAGAGGATATGGAAAGCTTTTTCACTGGTCATACACCTTTCTTTTAAAATATTTTAACATAAATTATAACAAACATTTTAAAAGACAAGACAAAGTTCTGATCAACATTTCTTTCGAAACGGCTCATATAAAATGCTTTCATGTAAATCTGAGTCACTCCAATCATCTACATCTGATCTGGTTAAATTCTTATCCTCGTATATTAAGGTTTTACATGATGTATTGCCTATAAAAATAGCACTATTCTCTTACATACATACTGTTGGCAGTCTCCTGATGCCACTGTACTCCGGTATGATTGCCATTTGTTCTTTCCACTTTGCATTCTTCTAATTGCTCCTTTACAGTCCAAGAGAGAAGAGCAGAATATCTGCCATGCCTCTTGGTTGCTGACTCAGTGGCTCTGCCTTACAATAATTTGCAAAAAATCTTCCAGGAATGAGCCCTTGCCCCCACCTCCATACTCCAGCTTCAACAACCTGGATTGTGGCTTTCTTCCTACCCCACTGATTCTTGCATGTGATTCTGACTTTTGCTTTGATGTTTTTTCACTCATTCTGATCTCTGTCATTCCCACTCATACAAGGAACAATGGAAAAAATGGAATTTCACTTGAGGAGATACTGGTCAATGAACAGAGATAAGAAGAAATAGGAAATCTAAATAGTCTAATATCTATAAAATAAAATTATTTGTATTTAAAAATATTTATGTCAAAAAAAATTCTGGCCCAGGTGGCTTCACTGGTGTTTTATTTAAACCAAGTAAAAAAACAAACAAAACAAAAAGAAAAACAATTTTACAAAATCTCTTCCACAATATAGAAAAAAGGCAATGCTAACAAAATCAAAACTTAACAAGGACACACAAAAAAGGGACTATTTCTTGTGAACATAGCTACAAAAACTTGAAACAATATGTTATCAAAATCAAGTCCCATAAGCTATATTTCAAGATTGCAAAATATATGAATATTTAGTCAGTGCAATTCACCACATTAACAACAACAACAACAAATCATGTATCTTAATAGATATAGATAAAATACAAAATTCAGTATGCATTTATAAATTTTTTAAAATTGCAGTAAACTAATACTAGAAAATAATTTCCACAATTTCATAAATAGTATCTACATAAAACCTCCAGCTATTATATCATACTTAATACTGAAATATAGAATAATTTCCACCAGAGGTTAGGAACAAGCTGAGAATGAGCATCACTACAACCTAATAAAGTTTGTACCTCTTTGGTACAACTTTGCACCAGAGGTCTTAGCAATACAATAATATGTAAATAAATAAATGAATAAATGTAACAAAGACTGGAAAGAAATGTATAGATCCATCACTATGAACAATCGATATAATCTTGTATGTGGAAAAAAACAGTGGATACTGGTTTAAAAATAAGTACATAGGCCAATTAAAGAGAGAGTCTATAAACAGCCTCAAACATATAAGTCACCAGATTTATACTACTAGGATATCACTGCAGTATAGATGAAAAGATTGACTTCACAATAAATAATGATTAATTTGATGACAAGGTGATAGAAAATGAATCTTGGTTCATTTTTTGCATCAAAATACAATGTAAGGATGTCTTAATTTGAAATAGGCAACAATTTCTTAAATAAGATTTAGAGTACTAGCTATAAAAGAAAATATTAATAAAATTAAACTTCATCAAAGTCAAGAACTTTTTCTAAGAGAGTGAAAAAGCCACTAATGGGAAGAAGATATTTATAATGCACATATATAAAAGAAGATTTGTAGAAAAGATAAAAATTTTTATAAATCACTAGACTAAACTATAATTTTAAATGGTCAAAACTTTAAATTATTTTACAGCAGATCATAGCAAAAGATGACCAACTTCATTAGAACAAGAAAATACAAATCATAACCACAATGAAATAGCACTGTATACCCTGCAGCTAAAATGAAAGGCACTGAAAATACCTAATAATTTGAGAATGTACAGCAACCAGAACTCATGAACATGACTGGTGGGCAAGCAATTTGGCATAGTCTCTACAGAAACAGTTTTGCAGCATCTAAAAATGCCAAACACACATATACCCTAAAACCCAGCATTTCCATCCTAGAGAAATGATGATTTTTATGCAACTCAGGTATCTTGTCCTTTCCACACACTCACAATTCCACAAGTGTAAATGCAATTTCTAGACTAACTTTTGATAAATTGAGAACAAACAAGCCAACATACCAAAATTTAGAGAAAGATTATATGCTTTATGTCCTACCAAGTAACCAGGACATATAATTTCAACTAAATAAATATAGATAAATGAAGGCAATTAAAATAGGGGGAAATTTTTCTAAAAGCATATGATTCAATCAAAGCCATTCTGATACAAAAGTGAATTTAAGCTTAGCAATCAGGGTCCTCACTTTGTCTAGTGACTCAAAATATCCCAGAGAACCTCAAATGCCTTCTAACGTCTATTTGGTGGCATTTCAAGCAGAATCTTATTTTGCAAGGCATCTTGGAAAATGTAGTCCCAGGCCTCATTGTTTGGGAGTGGGAAGAGAAGGGTAAAGTGATCATCAACATTAGGTTAATCACACACAGTCTACAGCCATACCACCTTGAAAGCACCCGAGTTGGTCTGATCTTGAAAGTTAAGCAGGGACTAGCCTGGTTAGTACTTGGATGGGAGAATAATCATATGCACAGTAATTGCTTTTCAAAATAGAACAAAATGTCTTATTAAATAACATGGTTTAATTTGGGGACACTCAATAGCCAACCTTACGTTTGATGAACTCTCTTTTCCTAAGTAAACAAGAGATTCAGTAAATTTTTCTAATAAAAGTTATTCTAAATTATTCCCCTCTCTACAACTGATAGTATATAAAAGACCATGGGTAGATGATGATATTTAAACTAAGAAGAAAATTTTTGTTTCTCAACTGAACTCTTAACACCATGTGCTACTACAGCAATTATTACGATGGCCTGGACTTTGGCTATGGCTGTAACCATAGTGGATAGGGCTGCTGGTACTCATCTTGCTGTGACAGATAACTGGTCTTGTGGGTTATAGTGAGGATCTTCCTGAGAAGCCCAGCCTGACTTCCTCTTCCTTCGATTCACTGATTCTACTTCCGGGTTCTTTAATTTTTGTAATTCCATCATGACTCAATGGCAAATGTATACTAGGATACATAAGAAGTTTGGGTTTGGCATGCCCCCAACCCAACTGATCAAAATTAACTGAGTTATTCGCTATTATTACTGGAGGCTTTAATACCCCCTCTTTAGTAATTGATTGATTAAACAGTCATAAAATCAACATGGTATAGTTGATATGAACTATACAGTTGATGACATCAATTAATTTATTTATGTGACTTTATAGAATACTCCAAACAACTGGATGATACACATTCTTCTCAAGATCACATGGAACATTCACAATGATAAACAACATTCTGAACCATAAATCACAGCTTAAAATAAATTATACAAAGTATGTTTTCAGGACACAATTAAATTAAAGTAGAAATAAACATGATAGCTGGGAGATCCCTACATATTTGGAAATTAAACAATACATTTCTAAATAACACATGGGTCAAAAAATTCTCAAAATAAATTCAAAAGATGAAATACAATTTAACAAAATAATGGGATGCACCAAAAGCAGTGCTCAGAGGAAAATTTATAGCATTATATGTACATATTAGACAAGAAAACAAGTATAAACCTTAGGAAACAATGAAAAGAAGAGAATGTAAACCTAAATCAAGCATATAAAAACATATAATAAAAATTGGAGCAGAAATCAAAGAAATTGAAAACAGGAAAACAATAAAGAATATCAATAAACAAAAACTGGTTCTTTGAAAATATAGACAAAATTCATAAATCTTTAGTCAGGATAGCCAAAAACAGAAAAAAAGGAAGAAGATTCAAATTGCCAATATCAGAAATGAAAAAGAGATTATCATTACTGCTCTTATAAACATTAAAAGAATAATAAAAGACTTCTAGAAACAAGCCTATGTTAAAATTGAAATGAACCAATTTCTTGACACAAACTACCAAAATTAACACAAAAATAAAGATAACTTTGAATCTTACACTTATTTTTAAATAATTATTAATCTTCCATAAAAGAAAGCACCATGCCCAAATATTTGTACTGATGAATTCTACTAAACATTTAAGAAAAAAATGATACCAATTCTTCACATCTAAAACATAAAGCAAAAGAAATACTTCCTAACTTATTCTTGGATGCCAGCATTACCTTAATATCTAAATCAGATAAAGATATTATAAGAAAGGAAAACTAAAAACAATATCTCTCATAAACAGAGTTAAAAAATATCTCCCCAAAAATGTTAGCAAATCAAATACAACCATGTGTGAAAAGACTACATATTGTATGATTCTAATTATATAACATCTGGACGAGGCAAAACTACAGAGGTGGTAAAAAGATCAGTGGTTTCCAGGGGCTCAGATGGAGGGGAAGGAAGGCTGAATGGCAAATGATAGAAGATATTTTTTAGGGCAGTGAAATTATTCAGCATTATATTGTATTAGCTACATGACACTATGCATTTGTCAAAGCCCACATAACTTCTCAGCACAAAGAGTGAACCTTAATTTATGCAAATTTTCAAAAACTAATTTAGAAGAAAAGGCAATCTCAGAATGGAACACAGAATATTACAAAATCACCTAACTGTCTGAAACATCCTCATTGAACGTAATAGGAGAAAATGCTGCTGACCTAAGTAACTTTGGAAATGAGTGGGCTGTAAGGCAAAAAAAAAAAAAAAAAAAAAAAAAAAAAAAAAAAAAAAAAAAAAAAAAAAAAAAAAAAAAAAAAAAAAAAAAAAAAAAAAAAAAAAAAAAAAAAAAAAAAAAAAAAAAAAAAAAAAAAAAAAAAAAAAAAAAAAAAAAAAAAAAAAAAAAAAAAAAAAAAGAATTATACATTAACCCAAGATTCAATTCCACTTAAGCCAGTTTACAGACTCAAAGATCCTTGAATGAATGAGAGGCAGGTCCTTGGAAGAAGGTCCTGGCTACACTGACTAAAAATTGTAATGTAAATCTTCTCTTCTGCCTTCCACAAAGGGACCTGTGAGAATTTACTAGCGATGGTGACAACTGACTAATGACAGAGACAATTTTAATGACAGTGCATTGGGGAAGAGGAAAGTATGAATTTTTAAGGATAACCAGACACTGGCTCTAAACAGGTACTTACTTTTTAGAGTCCCAGAACACATGTAGGGTCAGGTCCAATGATTAATGGAGCTTTGGCTTGGTTATCATAATGAGCTTAGTGAACCCACAATTCCTTCCTGAGATTATGCACGGTTAGAATCTGAACCATGATTTCCTAGAGTGAGGTATATTATGGTAGGAAAGAACAAGATTCCTAGGGCTTCCTCTTCTTACCAAAATAGTAAGAAAGTAAATAAGTAAACAAATAAATAAACAAACAGTTTCTTTCTGGAAAGATTATAGAGATTAGTGCCACCTGTAATAGTTTCCTAGGGCTCATATAAAGTAAATAAGTAAACAAATAAATAAACAAAAAGTTTCTTTCTGGAAAGATTATAGAGATTAATGTCACCTGTAATAGTTTCCTAGGGCTCATATAGCAAAGTACCATATGTTTGGTGGTTTAAAGCAAGAAAAACAGATTCTCTCTGAGTTTTGGAGACCAGAAATTCAAAATCAAAGTGTCAATGGAAGCATGATCTCTCTAAAGCTTTTAGAGGAGAATCTTCCTTATCTCTTTCTATTTTCTGATGTTGCTGGTAATCTTGGCTTTCCTTGTCTTTTTTTATTATTTTAATTTCTGTCCCCATTGTTCCATGTGGGTCTCAGTGTCTTCACATGGCCTTCTTATAAGAACAACAGTGATTGAATTTGAGGTCTACCCTAATTGAACAAAATAGGACCTCATCTTAACTTGATTACATCTACAAAAACTCTATGTCCAAATAAGGTCACGTTTGCAGCTATTAGGAGCAAGGACTTTAACATATCTTTTTGGGAGACACAATTCAAACCATGACACTACCATTAAACTCTTGAAAGTTTCAGGGCTGGCAATTTCACATTTTTATTCAATTTACCTATTTGTCCTCTACAAATATAAATAGATTCAAAGTAATGACAGTGGGTAATCTTAAACTTAATCTAGTGGTAAGTCAAATGAAGCTTTTATTTCAGGTACTGCTTCTTTGCTGAAGCAAATAAAAACATCCCCTAGAACCTCGTATGCTCGTATGCATTTTTGATCTGGCAGAGAATTCTGTATTCTATCCCTATTAAAAACACACACACACAAACACACACACACACACACACACACACACACACACACACACACACACACCAGAATTCATTTGCCTTCGGCTGGAGGGACAAGCAATGCTTTCACTGCCTACTTCAGAATTATGCTAACTCTTCAGCCTGCAGGCATAAATTAGTCTGCAGAGACCTTGATTCTGCATTTCAGAAGACATCACATTAGTCCACTATATTGATAAATGATGGTGATTAGAACCAGTGAGCAGGAACTAGCAACTACTGCAAACATCTTGGTAACAGAGAATGGGAAATAAATCCTACAAAAATTCTAGCACCTGTCACCTCAGTGAAATTTCTAGGGGTCCAGTAGTCTGAGTGGAGGACAAGTCGTTATACTTGGCCCCTCTATTACTGATCAAGAAGAACAATATTTGGCCCACTTAGGGTTTTCTTGGCAACATAGTGCTCATTTGGGCATGCTACCTATTATCCATTTAGAAAGTAATAAAACGGCTGCCAGTTTTGAGTGAATTAAGAGCAATAGACAACTCTGAAATGGTCACAGGCTGCTGCACCTATTGTTCTGTTATTTGGACCAATTCAGTGGTGCTTAAAGCGACTGTGGAAGATAAGGACGGTGTTTAGAGACTTTCATAGATCTGTGTAGGCAAATCCCAGGACAGGTTTCTAGGATTCAGGAACAAACCTAAGGTGTTCTCCATAGATTTATATTATCCTTTGAGAAAGAGCTTCTGAATCATTACTGAGTTTTTTTTCTTTCATATTTATTTTTTTCAGTTTTATTGAGATATAATTGACATATAAGATCATATATGTTTAAAGTGTACAACATGATTTGATATATATGTATATATTGCTAAATAATTGTCACAATAAATTTAGTTAACATACATCACCTCACATAGTTATAATTTTTTCTTGTGATGAGAACTTTTAGATCTTCTCTCTTAGCAACTTTTAAATATATGATACAATATTATTAACTATGGGTACCATGTGGTACATCACATCCCCAGGACTTATTTATCTTGTAACTGAAAGTTTGTACCTTTTGGCCATCTTCACCCATTTCTCTCACTTTTACCTTTCATCTCTGACAACCACTAATCTATTCTCTGTTTTTGTGAGTTTAGTTTTATTCAGGTTCCCGAGTTCTTGACCATGGGCCATCAAGTTACCATGTGATTTAAACTTCCCAGTATGAACTAGATATTGTCTGACTCTCTAAGCCACAAATTTAAATATACACAGCAGATTTTCCTTTATCAAATGAAAGCAATGTTTATGAGATTATGTACTTCTTAAGGAAGTACACAAAGCACAAATTAACTACAGAAGCAAGTTGTTCAAATTCTCATGGATTCCATTCTGTTGAGTAGTCTCCTCTTTCTCAATACACACTTATAAATTTATTCTGATTTCCCAGTTGAAGGAAGAAAAAGAAAATCAGTCCTGGATCTGCCAATATGGTGGCATCACCTAAAAGTGGATGGCTGCAGTACAAACACCCAAATCAAGCATGGTCCTACAGGACAGTTATAAATAAAAATGCTCAATTGCTCTCAACCATAATATACAAATTCAACCTGCCCTTCAAAACTTTAGTTTATGTACAGGTGCATGATACATACAGGCCAAAATCCCTAAATAAAAAATGTATAGTTATGCCTATCATCAAATTTGAGCTTCAAAAAGGTTTGCCCTTTGATAATAATGATATCGACCACCTTGGAGTCAAATGAGATTGCCAATGCTTTTTCTGTATGTGAAGAAATGTACACACTCTGGTGCAGGTACAGGATAATCAACTAGACAACTTTTTTAAGAAACAGGAAAAAATAAACTATAGAAGTGAAAGTGGCTTTCAAGAGAACACAGCAATACAAAACCCACAGAGTAAAATGTGATTGGAGTGGGTGGTAGTTTGTACAGAAAATATACTCCTTGCTCCTAAGATTTATAAAGATAACATCACAGCTGTGTTGATTATGTTTTAAATCTGCATATAAGATGAAGGATATTATTAGCAAAATCATTGGAGGAAGAAGGCATTTTCTTCCTCCACGTGATACCACGCATAATGGCTACAAAGGTTAAATTCAGCATCAGTGTGAGCAAGGTCAATGAATTCGATATTTTATTCTTTCATTAAAAGCACATCAACTATTTGGGAGGATCCTAGCATACTAAGAAAACAATCTCAACTTTAATGAGTATGTGCAGTCTTTTTTTATCTAAAGAAATGTGATTAATGAGATTTTTAAATACAAGTCGGTCTATATAAAAATGTCAGGAGTACCTGTGGCTTGCCACATCTACAGCGAGACTACATAAAAGACTCATTATTTAATGTTTTTACTCACTAAAACCTAATCTATGACCAATACTGTAGAAGACCAAGCTGTGGACATGGACATGGTTATACCTGTTGCTTCGATGCCTTTAGATACTTGGGTTGTGACTATACATGTGGTTGTAATAGATACAGACTTGACTGCTTACCTCAATATTGTCATAGAAAATACTCGTTCCCTGGCATGAGCTGAATAATATCTGCTTTTGAGATCATTTTTGTGTGAAACTGTGATTCTATTCTAAAGCATCTTTTTATTGAACCTGTTGTACTCAATTTGTATTACTAATAATCCAATTGAATCCTAAATAATCAGTACAGATTATTAAATTAGCAATGCGCCCACATCAGTGTCTAAGATTAACTACATTTTTCTCTTTCAAAATGATATCCTTTTTAAGATCATATTTTTAAGATCATAAGATCACCAGGTAAATTATAATTTGGGCGTGTTTCGGGACTAGGCAACTCTAGGTTCATTTTTCACTAAACTTACTCTGGCCTGAACAATGTTGTTACTTAGTTGTTGTTTTTTTTAATTTATTGCTTATTCAATTTTTAAATCAATATTTATTGAATAATTGTTATGTAAGTCTTCCTATTAAGTCTTAAGTTACAAATGTAAAAAGATGTGTTAAGTTGGAAAACAACTATGTAAAAAAACACGAATACTGCAATATGACGTGTGCTGTAAAAATCAAGTGAAAACACAGAGGAAAAAGCTCATGTCCACATCTTAAAAAGAGATGTTCTCACTAAAGATTACATTTGGATCAATTCTTGATGGAGGATCAATATATAAGAGAGGAGAGGTACATGCCTGGCAGGAGGAATAGAGTATGCACAGGCATAGAAAAAATATTGGATGAAAGCACTGTCAGTTGATGTTACTCTAGAAAATAAATAGAACAAAGCAAGTGGCAAGAAGTGAGGCCCAGGGCAGGTAAGAGAAACCAGAACACCAAGGCCATATACATCTTGCAATGAGTGCACTAGATACCATTTTTTAAAAAATTGTAATATTTTCCTTAGAAATGTAAGTTTTATAAAAATCTTTATGCTAGCCAGTTGAAAGGAAGTTAGCCAAGAAGGTTGACCACAGACCAAAAGATTATTCAAGAGGCTATTTAAGCGACCAATGAGAAGTCTTGATGTAAGAAAGCAGCAACTAAGATTTCAAGGAGGGTCTAGATCAGTTATATATTTAAGAGATAAAATTTAAAGAATTCATTTATATGGTGTGAGATTGTAGGGTAATGAGCAATGAATTTAGGAACACACAGTCAACCTCAGATTGGAGGCACTGAGCTAGATGATGACAAATGGTCAATGAGAAAGGCATCTTTTCTGATCAAGAGGGATGACAAAATATCACATAGGCAATTATCAAAAAATAACAGAGGCTTCAGTCATTACTTAAAGAGGGTCTTCCAAGTCTGGGAATGGACCCCAAATTCCATCTACATGATTACCAAAGGAACAGCCATTTTAAATATGACTCCTATGCTCTGGTCAAGGTTCATGGGTCCAGATCTGGCCGCTTGTACAAAATAAACCAGAAATTCTCCTAGAATTTGCAAATAGACCAATGTTTTTCTACTTGATGACACTAAAAACTAATCCTTGAGACTAATCAGCAGCTATGTATTACTTCTTGTAAGGTGCCCATTACCAGTTCATTATAAGGCACCTACTTAAGTCATCTGCTGAGTAACCCTTTATATGTTCTACCTGAAGATAATCTTTTTTAGCTTTTCTAGTTTGGCTATCTCAGTAAGTGATATTCCATCAGGTCTGATTCCATCAGGCTGGCTGTCTTAACAAAATCAGGTGAGTA
The DNA here is from genome assembly GCA_004027375.1 of Macroglossus sobrinus. Lineage (NCBI taxonomy): Eukaryota > Metazoa > Chordata > Mammalia > Chiroptera > Pteropodidae > Macroglossus > Macroglossus sobrinus. Next base: position 76,792 of record PVKZ01004433.1, read on the forward strand.
AACTTAAAATCATCATCACTCCCTAGACCCACACACTGACCTCAAATGCTATGCTATGTTAATTCATTACTTGCTTATTCAACTCAAAGATACAGAACCCAGACCTGGTCATGTTTGCATGGAAGTGGATAAAAAAGTCAATATAACTGAGACGTTATGCAGAATCTATAAGCCACAGTGAGTAAATTGTATCAGGAAATTAACATTTTCTGATAGCTTGAAAATATAGCACCCTCAGGTGTCAGAAGGAGTATTTTCACTAAAGTCGTGATAGTAATGACATGTCAAAAAATATCTGGGAAAAAAATTACTGCAATACATGAAGCAAAATGTCTGGCCCAGTGACCGAAGGCAATGGCAAAAATTAGACCTTAACTAGACTGAAGGGAAATGGAATGATGGCCAAAACATTAAATTCTTTTTTAGTCCCTTTTAACAGTTTTAAAATCCTCAATTGTTATAAAACTAAGTTATATTTGGCTCCCAAACAGAGAGATTTTGCTCCAGTACCTATATGGACCAAAGAGCACTCAAAACAATCAGCAGATCTGTAGCACAAAAAAAAAAAAAAAACCCTCTGCAACATTGAATGTAATATTTTTCTGTGTGTGTGTGTGTGTATACTTATATATCAAGTATATATAAATATGTATACATATATGGAGAGAGACAAAAAATATACTAGATAATCCAGCATATGATTATTGACTTATAATGTATCCAAAATACATACTAGGAGTAAGAAGGCGAGGGCCCAGTATGTGTAGTATGATTTTTTTTTTGTTTGAAACAACAAACTCCAAACCGCTATGTGTGCATTATTGTAGTTAGAGACAAAATTGCCTACATATATATATGAGGAAAGAGAAAGTAAAGAAAGATTCCCCAAAGGGGATGGAATGTGTGGGCAGTAGGATGGGAGATAATTAATTTGATCTTTATATGTATTTATATGGTTTTGCTTATTATTACAGGTATATATTATCTTGCCAATAAAGAAAACATCAAATTAAGAACATACTTAAAAAATAAAAGGATGCTTTAGACAACAGAAAACTAAATCAGAGACCCATAGAATTGGATGAGGCTTTAGAGAGCTGCCTGTATTTAACTTTGCTTGATTTGTAATTCACTTGTTAGTGTTTACTGTAGAAGATTTCAGTATGCATCTATAAACAGCTGCCATTCTCTCTTTAATTAATTTATTCATATTTGTTATGCTGTGTTTACATATCCTAAAGAGAAAGGGCTACCTGTTCACAGCTCTCCAAATAACTGTTAACGTGTAATTGTCATAAAATCCAAAGAAATGAGGTCATGTGAAATGCAATGACAACATAAGTGTACATTTTTAACAGATACACTGGGTTTTAATGTCAGGAGAGTTTCTTTGCCTTTATTAGCGCCTCTTTCCACCACATTACAGAGGCATATAATGGAACCAAGATTATTTTAGGAAATACAATAATTTGAAATTATATGCAGCTACCCAGAAACAAAATGTGTGCTGTGTAAAGTTCTCTGAGGAGCTGCCCAGTGTCATCAGTCAGGTGCGATGGCAGTTTTATTTACTGACTAAAACAGTTCTAGTATATTCTAGAGACGTAATAACCAGAGTTGATTCATGCTTTGTTAGCTTTTCCTATAAACGCCAATAGAGACAAAAGGAGGAATACAGGAAAAGCGTTGGATGGCAAATGGGAGAAATAATGCCCCAGGGGTCTTCAGCTCACTTAACCCTTCTGTGGTATTCCTTGAATGGAGAAGGGAAGGAGATGAACTACCTCGACAGCCACTGAAAACAGCATATGCCTGGACATGCAGCTAGGCATTGTATTGTGAGTTCTTTACAGATAACTCTTAGGAAAATATCTTTACTAGAGGAAATTCTTAGAACTACTTAAAGAGATTTCTGGCTGCTATAATAAGCAGTAATCAGTTCACTTAATTAAAAATAGTCTTGACATAAGATAACAATAATTTTTTTCAATCAGAGCCAATCAAGCATTTATTCATTGGGGGGACAAATATTCATTGAGTGCAGTCTATGTGTGTGTTCTGAGTACTTATATGGTCTGTGTGCATGGTCTTAGTACCTACAATTATCCATGCTGCTATGTGCTGCCTTTGCTCTTGCCATATTTGGTTCCTCCATATAATATAGGTGGCTTAAAAGAAAAAATTCGTCTGCATTTAATTTTTTTTCTTTAAAAAAATGAAAAATACATGGGTTAATTCCTACAGAGACAATAATAAAATCATAAATATAGATACACACATATATATAATAAAAATTTACAATATCCCCATTGCAATATCATGTGGAAAAACATGATATGTAGAAAATGACTCACAGTGACCTATGACCCATTTGATCAGACAAGTGTAACACAAAATAGAAAATGCACAGTTGACCCTTAAATAATGCAGGGGTTAGAGGCACTGACCCTTTGCAGTTAAAAATCTGTGTCTAAGTTTTGTCTCCCCCAAAACTTAATGACAGTTATCTCTCAGTATCTGTTGGGGACTGATTCTAGGACCTCCATGGTCAATGAAATCAGCAGATGCTCAAGTCTCTTATATAAAACGATGTAGAACAATGCATACAGTTGGCCCAATGCATCCACAGATTTCCAATCACAGACTGAAAATAGTTTCTGATCCACAGTTGGTTGGATCCATGGGTATGAGAATGCCGACTGTATATTTATTAGAAAAAAAATCTGTTTTGTCACGTTTTCCTGATTGTTTAAAAATGGCATTTTAGTTTTTGTTTGTTTTTTTAAATCAAGATTCAATAAGTTCCACACATTGAATTTACCTCTTATATGTTTTAATCAATCTTCGAATTCAGAATAGCCTTTATTTTTAACACCATTGACTTGTTGAAGAAATCATATCAGCCATCCCATAGAACAGTGGTCTCAAATTTTTTGGAACCAGAGACCAGTGCTCCTGTAAGAATCTAATGCCCGATGATCTCAGGTGGGGCTGAGGTGGTGATGCTAGTGCTTGGGAGTGGCTACAAATACAGATAAAACTTTGCTAGCCCACTGCTCACCTCCTGCTGTGTGGCCTGGTTCCTAACAGACCATGGACAGGTAGCAGCTCTTAGCCCAGGGAATAGGGACCCCTGCAATGCTGCTCATGGGTGAGACTGTGCAGGGTCTGTTCTCACAACCATAAAACTACTAAAGCTGGGGATTTGCGAAAAAAAAAATAAGAGCTAAATTGGGAAAGACAGGCTGGAGTGTCACTACAGAAGACCTTAGTTATTAAATATTATACTGCAAAAAAAATAAGGGGATGAAAAAGCATAATGAAATCTTGAGCAAGACAGTGATAAAAGCAGTGAATTTTTTATTTGTTTTTTTTTTCTGGTTTGGTTTGTCTTAGGAAGATTAAATAGGTTATGGGTTTGTGGAATGCATCATGGAATAAAGAAATACAAAGTAGGACAATAATTAAGGGATTGCTCTGAGAGCCCAATATGTTTTTGTCAAAGCAGAGGCTGTGAGAATATGAATCATATGAAGAAAGGAAAGACACAGAAGATTAACAGGACTCAGACGTGAGAGGGCGTGGGAATGGCAAATATAAAATGGCCATAAATTATTCTGAGATTTCAAGCCATTAGCAGGATAAGAAAGAAAGAAGATGAGGTCAATTGTTTGTAGCAAGGTCTGATACCACGTATCATGCATTTGATGCATTAGACAGTGAAATGTGAGTGTCCTGCTCACCCGGGATTGAATCAGCCATTTGGTTTTCAAAAACTCTGAGAAGCAGTTTATTCCACTTCTACTTAATCAAACATTATATCAACAAGTAGAATTATTTCTTTACAGTCTACTATCATCGTATCATCTAGATAAAATTGAGAAATATATAATAACTATACAAAGTAATTTTAATTTGCATATGATTGACCAAAAACATAATAATCCTTTCTTGGGCAATCACAATTTATTGTTCTTGGGGATTCAAGTGTATGTGAATATTCTGTTATTGTCTGCTTTGAATACTAGAAAATTGTACTTATTTGATTTATTCATTCACTTTCTTCAGTATATTTTTACTAGGTATGTACCATGCCTGATCCAGTACTAGGATATTGATCAGAAAGACAAATAGGACACGATCTTGCCTTTTGCTGTTCAGAGACATATATAAATGATTGCAAATGTGTTAGTGGCAAAGAGTGGTTATGCACAGTGGGAACCAATTAAAAGAGAGACCAACCTTTCTTGGGATGTCATGGTTGGCTTTACATGGACCTGGATTTTAAAAGATTACCTGGGCTATCGGGGCATGAAGACCATTCGAGCCTATTAATAATTACTGTGTTTGTGTTTGCAGCATATTTGACAACTCACCAGTCTATCTAATAGATAGGACTAGATCAACAGATATCCTCAGTTAAGGTACTAATAAATGTTGTATATAAAGTAAAATTTGCCAGCCTATCTATGAAGGATGTGCAGTGCATAGTGTCAGGGACACACTTGTTGAAAACTCATTGCATTCATAAAGACAAGTGAGTTATCAGAATATCGTGGAATGAAGAAAAAAAGAAATTTATAAGATTCTACAGCAAAGAGAGTTATGCAAATGAGCCTGTGAAGTTAGAAATGTTTTTCCAGAGAGGGGGGCCAGTCAAATAACAGACACAGGTGGGTGTAGGTACCTGGACAAGGAAACAGAGAGAGGCATTTAGGCCAAAGAGGAAAAAATTATTAAAGGTATAAAACAGAATGCTATGGAATTAATATATTTGTGTCCCCCTCAAAATTTATATTGTGAAACCTTAACCTGCAATGTGACTGTGGGGACTTTGGGATACTCAGGTCATGAAGGTAGAGCCCTCATGAAAGGTTTTAGTGCACTTACAAATGAGACCCCGCAGAGTAGCCTGCCCTTTCTGCCATGTGAGGACACAGAGAGAAGATGGGCCATATGTGAACCAGACGCTAAATCTTCTTGTGCCTTGATCTTGGGCTTTCCAGCTTCTAGAGCTGTGAGAAAGAAGTGTTTGTGTTTAAACCACCCAGTCTATGGAATTTTTGCTGTAGCATCCTGAAAGGACTAAGACATAAACTGATACATAAATGGACCATTAAGGAAATTTATGATAAAAGCTTGGGAAAAGAAAAAAAAAAAAGAGAAGAGTCATAGAGAAATCTGTCTTCCAAGGTAATACTTAAGTAATTGCGAATAGAACATTGGTAGAAAATGTGGCTGGTAAAGGGCAGTCTGATGAGGCCTCGGGCAGAAACAAGGAACATGCTTGCTACTAACGGGAAGAAATGTGAGCAGCAAAGAACTTGGCTGAACTGTGTTCACATCCTAGTGTTTTGTGGAAGTTAGAGCGTGCAGGAAGCTGAAGAGATTCCTAAGCAAAATGTGGAAGGAGTGACTTGGTGGGTTCGTTCTAACTGCTTGTAGTAAAATGTGAGAAAACGGAAAGGACATAAAGGTAGAACTGTTAAGCAAAAATGAAGCAAACCGTAAGATGAAGGAAATTCTCAGTCTGTCACAAAAAAAACAGAACAGTCGGCTGTGGGCAAGCAACCATTTGAGCACATTGTCTGTACCTGTCAGGCTTCTGAATGACACAGTAAAGCTATTAATTACTTTTGATAATCCCACTATTTTTTTTTAATTAATGATAATATAGGCAGGACTATGGCAGAGTGTATTTTCCCAAAACAGCCACAACAACACTTCCTTACCCGAAGAATATTCCAGAACCATGCAACTCTGAAACTTATGACCCCGGCCCTTGACACTTGTCTGACTTTTCCAATAATCTCAACAGAACAAAAACAGGAGGAGCACAATACTGTGTCTTTGTGCACATGACAGCAGACTGCTTCCTCTAGGCTAACATAGTCCTAAACTACGGTCACAGCCCAGTAAGCGCAGCCTACGTCATTTTGGGCCCCACTCACGCCCTTGGGTGGGCACCCTTAGAAAGGCACAACCTACTCATCACATTCTGAGGTGCCACACATAACACACACAAACAGAGACAGATTTTATCCAAGAGTCCCAGAGATCTTAGCAGCAACTCAATCTATCCAGTTACATTTCTCACATGGGTCCTTTTCAGGAGAGCATTATGTCAACAAGAGAAAATGATGATATAGGTAAGAACCCACAGTATAAATAAGTTACATTCAATTCACTGATCACTTACTTTAAGTATAAACATAATATAACAGTATCATGATCTGTAGCAGTATTCATTCATTTTTAACTTCAGTCTCTATATTCTAGACAATTAATTAATATCTAGACCAGTGGTAACTAGGTAAGTGTCAATGTGCTTGTTCTTTATCAGTTTATTTCTTCTTTGGGTGCCTGCTCTAAGCATTCCTCATTCCTCTTTACAATGCCATGTTCTGTGTTTTAAGTTTATTCCTATCAATTCTCATTAGACTGGTCAATTCCTTACAATTTCTGACACACTGATGATAGAAATGCTCCCTCTCAAGTATTCTCTCAGTTTTCAGACATCACTGAGCCACAAGATTTCTGGAGCTCTTTATACTCTGATTACTATTCTCTTGGACAGTGTGACTGAGCAATGCTGAAAAGTAAAGGTGATTACTCTGCTCAGAAAAGCTTTGAAAAGTTGCCTGCTACAAGTGCATAGGGGAAGCCTTCCCTCCTCCACTGTGGGCCCATGGAGAATTTCCGAAGATTACAATGTTTTTCCAGGAAGGGGAACTACTTCCTGGTGGAATTCATCCTCAAAAATATTTCCCCATCACTCAGTGTTTCTGACTGGTTCCTGATAACAACAA